>CAKNWT010256337.1:0-19672 GCA_932066315.1 Andricus coriarius | reverse complement strand
AACGCTGTGGTAAGCGAAAATAGGAAGACTTTTTGGTTATATGCATCAAAATCAAGCAGTGAGTTTATTTATGTGCAGGATCGTCACTGCTTTTCAAGGTCAGTAAATTATTGAAACTCAATTTTGTCCTGAAATGTGCCGCACATCGTTTATATTTCACATTTTAACTTACCTAACCTAAAAATCTGTAGAGTGTGCGTCTTGATGTGAAACATTTCCTTCTAATCAATTTAATCAATAGTATCAATAATCATCTTTCAATCAATCTTTTTGTAGGTTACGAAGATTAGGTTAGAGGCGAAATTCTGTAATCAAATATCAGACGAAGTTGTGACGTCGCCCAAGCGGGAATGAACAACGGATCAGATGCTTGTTTCAAAATCGCATATTGACTTAAGCCATGCTCGCATTGTGGCCTGCGAATAATTTTTAGTCTGCAGAAGGTCTTCACTTGAGTCCTCATTCTGCCTTGCGACTAGTTTCAATCCCCACAACGACTAAGTCCAAGCCCGCATTCTTACTTGAGGATACTTTTAAGCCCATAAAACGGCTTCTCTTTAGTTCTACAAGCATTTTCTTTTAAAACTCCAATCGTATGCTAGTTTTTAGATAAAGTGGTCTTCTTTTTGTTACACCTTGAAATTAGTTCATTCTTGGACTTGAATCAAGACCTTTTTTTTTCTGTGTAACAGTGCACGCCTTCAATGAGATCCTGGTTTTTAACTGTCGTGATCTCACGAAAAAAAATAAAGAACAATGGAGAGGAGATTTCAAGTGAAGAAAATATCGACATCAGACAAGAATTTTGCATGAAACTCAATATCGTTATTCGAGTTTATCCTTATTTATATATATTTTTAGATATAATTTACATTTTCATTTGTTAGACTAAATTTAGATATTCTGGAGGATGAAAATCGAAGAAGGATCGATTTTAAATTCGGTTCGTTGAGCAGATATCGATTCAGCGAAGCGGCGCGCGCTCGTTGGGTGTGGGCGCAGAGAACAGTTAAATCACATATGAAATGGTCCTGGAATGAATATTGGCATGGAAGATGGTATCTGTTCTGCATCCGTGAAACCAGGACACGTTTGGAATTACCGGTTGTGCACAAATGAGCATAAATATACACACGTCCCCGCACCATAAATACTTCTCGGAACATTAACCTCTTGGATCCAAAAATATATACATCTAAAAAGTATCATCCCTTCAATCATTCCTTTTGATAAATATTAAAGAGCCCACGAACATTTTTAAAGAATCAGAAAACTAGAGTTAATTCTCACTTTCAGTACTTTATCGTAACGATGGGTTTTTGTGTAAGTGAGATAAAGTACATGGTAGCGTGCAACAAAGTACTTTATTTAAAACACTGATTCTTTCTGCGAATTCCAGAAAGTTCTAGCATTTTTCACCATCAATAAAGTGAAATATATTAAATGAAAAGCCTTCCATATTCTTTTTATTCATATTGCTTACGACGCGTGTCATAGCTTTACGGAAGAATGCTTCACGATAATTGGATCGGAGCATTCGAAATTAAAAAAAAAATTATATCCAGTCGAGGACACCAATTATTATTGGTATGAAGAGTATAATTTGTCAAAAGATTTGCACCACGTCGAGCAGAAATTCTCCAATATACTTTATTCAAGCAATTTTTACAATATAATTAATCCCTTACAAAATTTTAATTTTATAATATCATAAAATTGTCACTCGAATTCTCACGGATTGAATTCTACAATAGATGCAAATTTATCGCAGTGGTCAATAGCTTTAACAATTTGAAAACCAGTTTCCAATAATCGCAGAAGTTTATGAGTTGAACGGTGCCTTGATAAGTGAGTGTAAACATGAATCCGTAAATTTCAGATGTAATTAGAATTTTCACGTAAAACATTAATTTTCGCAAGAGGGAATTTTACATTAATGAGGTTTTGACAAAAGTTACGCATGCGCGTTAAATTGCCACCTGGAGCGGCACCGAGGCTTTGAAATGCATAAATCAGGGAGACGCACTATACAGTATACACAGTACTAACACGAGCTACGTTATTCGCAATAGAGGAGTGAGTTTTAGTGGACCAATAGGGTCGGGGTGTTAATATTTCATCCCCTATCTCGGACGCCCCCTCGCGAACAAATACAGATGCAAACGTGTCCCCACGTATTTCTTTTATTTAACCTCCTTGTGACGTCGCATGTGCTCGCTCGAACTCGCATTTCCGAAAGGTATTTCACCCTCAGTCGAGATCAAGCCAATATATTTTCCAAGATAGCTAAAAACAGTCATATTTTACCCAAGTCACCCTCATTTACGAAAATATTTCTTACCAGGAAACATTTATAAACTGCAATTATTATGAAATGTATTATATAATAATTATTCATCTTCTATTCTTTAATTCTTTTCACATTATAAAGCGAGAGATGAGTTTTTGAAAATTGACATTCTCATCACTGATTTTTTTAAATATACAATACTGCCAATTTCAAATAGAAAGCATTCTATATTTGTGAGTCAAATATGTTTCATTTGAAGGCCTTCAAGATTCGACTGTATTTCAAAATGAAATATTTTTAAAAATTTTGAAATTGAAAAGGTAAAAAATTTAATAATATCAGCTAGAAACTTTATTAATTAGCTCAATTTTAAAGTTAATATGTATAGTTTTAAATTCGCCGCAATCTCGAGCTATTTTATTTCAAATTGAAACCCTCAATAGTTGATCAATTTCAAATAAACAATTTTCCCATTTAATTAGTTTCAAATATTGAAATTTGTAGAACGAATTAACTTTTAACAATTTTTGAATGGTCAACATTTTTTTATTTAAAATTCCAAAATTTTATGTTTTGAAATTTGAGTAATTTAAATTTGCAGGACATCAAGTTCACTACCTTTATATTTGCGAAGCATTTATTATGAAGTGCATGTAATAAAAAGCGTTTGTGATTAAACAATTTTACATTAAAAACCTTCAAAATTCAAGATATTAAAAATTGAAGCCTTCGAAATTAGACAATTTGCAAATAAGACCAATTTTTAATTGCACACTTTCAATGTGTAAAAGTCATCAAAATTATGCCATTGTTATTTTCACGGCTAGAAAATAAAATACTGCTAGGACTAAGCATTTACATCTGTAAATTAATGAATTTGGTAATTGAAAACTGACTAATTTCAAACTCAGATCTTTCAAAATTAAATGATTTTGAGTGTACAACTTGAGTTTAAAATGTACAATGCCAGATTTAAAACCTTTCATGGTATACAATTTGAAATTCAAGGCTTTCGAAACTAAAAAATTATAAGTGTTTAAATTTATGTTTTTAAACGTAAATAATTGTAAATATAAGGTAATCAAAATTTGTAAAATTCAAAATGAAGCTTTAAAAATTGTACGAATACCACCTTCAAAATGGAAACGTTTGAGAGTGAAAAAAGTCAAATTAAGGTAATTTCAAAATTGGAATGTTCAAATTATATTAGAACCTGCAAAATTGAATTATTCTTAACTTAAAAACCTTCCGAATTGAAAATTTAAAACTCAAAGCCTAGCAAGTTAAAAAAACGTATAATTAGAAGAACTTGAAATTCTGCAAATTCAAATCATCCTGTTTTGTCTTGTATTACTAACTTTTAAGCCAATGTCATTTGCCGCGCTGTTAGTTATTTATAATATAGATTTAAATGTGGAATTTTGCTAAAATGGTGATTGCAGAAACATTAAAAGAGATTAGATCAATGAAAGGATTTAAACTAAAAGTATTCAGAATCAGCTATGGACTGTTTTGCACATTTTAGCATAAAACTGCGATTTAAAAATGCCAGAATGAAGAAGGACTAATTATGTTTTTTTTTGTATAGGTCAATTTGGAAACTTTTTTTTTAATCAATGATTTCCGGAATGAATGAGTCACAAGTTTCTTAAAGCCATGAAGGTGAATCATCTCTGGATTGAAAGTTTATAGGAGAGGATGGAAAGGGATCGAGGGAATCTAGAACTCGTTTCGTGCAAGTTTGCTCTATTAGAACCCTCTGTGATACAGTATTTCGGCAAGAGTAAGTTATATATCTCACTCCATTTTGCGACTCGTGTTCTCTTTCTGAGCAACTACACAGTTTCGTGAACGTGACGTCCACTTGATAGCGATGAGATCTCACGGTGGAACTATATCTGCTATGGGGGATCGACCAGTCACCAGGAGCCAAACTCACAAACATGAGCCTACTCGGAAACTACAGATTGTTCACCACCTTCTCTTTTCTGCGCATGAAACGAAAGAGGGTGCGGTTCGACCAAAGAGAAAATTAGGTTTGCTTCATTTCATACTGACATCAGAGAAACAGTTTATCAGGGACATGTGTGCTTAGGTGTGAGTGTTAGAATTTAATCTTAGTAGAATAGTAAGTAAGAAAACAGATGATTGAAAAAAATGATTTTTTTTTATAAAGAAAAACAAACATTTAAGACAGTGAGAAATTGGGCGTGTGAGAATTTAGTTACAGATTGTAGCATTTTGAACTGTGATGTTGATTTTTAAAGCGTTCGTTGAACAGAGGGGTGCGTCAAGCGTCAATTCTCTGCACCGGAATCGGTCATTAGCCGTGAAGATTGGCTTGAAGACACGAAGATTGACACTTGGTAACGCTCGGCTTCATATGATGCTGGCAAGAAACCAACCTCTACTCAGATAACATTAGCTGAACAATTTTTTATGTCAGTCCTGACAGTCAAGCGTAAAACGCTAATAAGTGGACAATTTTCAAGTGTGTTCATTTTCACACACTGCATCTGAGACAGACTTAAGATTTTTTCTCTCGCGAAACGTGCATGCCTCTTTTTCACGCTGATTCTTCTCTGAAATAACGGTTGCGCGTATATTCGTAACGGTATAAGTAACTTCACTTGCAGAATAACATTTTACTGTTTGACTGGAAAATTTTGAATATTAAAAAAAAAGTATATAATTTATCATGAAAGTTATTTATATTTTCCTTCTGTGAATATATACCAATGATTTCAATTTATGGCTTACACTCTACTTGTGGAGTTTTATTTGCTGCGATAAATATATCTTCAGTAGAGGGCAGCGATCTTCAATGAGTTGAAAATATGCTTCACTTTCTTCGTATCATAATGTCACAGGTCAGGGAAAATTCGTATTATCAGGGTAATTTACGATTACATGTAATCGTAACAACTTTGTCCTCTGAGATATTAGTTCAATTGTATTAGCAACGGTTCCAGTTTTGCAAATCATGTTGTAAATGATTGTCTCATTTTTAAAGAATCTTTAATTGTCTTGATGTGTATTTAAATGTGAGGAGCGACTTGAAATCTGAAGTGCCAGTTTCTGTCATTTTAATGGCAGCTTGGATTCTGTAAAAGGTGATTTGGTGCGTGTAATTTGCGATTTGCATAACGTGAGTCGCTAAGCAATTAAGTCTTTCTTCATTATTCTCGATGAGTGCTCTTGCCATTTTTTGAGTACTCGTTTCCTTCATTCACGGTAACGACACTTTTCAAGTGCATATGTGCGCTTTAAGAGGCGCCAAGCCCCGGAGACGATCACTCAAGAAGATAACTCTAAATGGCTTCATCTTCGTGCAACTCGCGAGAAAGATTCTTAACTCCAAGGGAAGTTCAAATAATTCGCAAAAAACCATTCACTCAATTTTGTCGACTCTCCAAAAAAAAGTTTGCCACAGAATTTATATTTTAAAATTCTATGCTTTTTACAGGTCTTTTCCAGAATAACTTTTTAAAAAGTTCAGATTGCAGACTGACATTCCCAATCCAGAAAAATTACAGACTTTTAGGTAAGGACAAAAATAACATCAAAAAATAATAATAGACAAAGAAATAATGGTTCGAAAATCAAAGGCCTTCAAATAAGGGATTATTTATTTGGAAATTGTTTAATTTTAAATGCTTTCTAACAATTAAGGTTTTCATTTTGAAATTTAAAAGGAACTTCCTTTTGAAACTAAAGATAGATATTTCAAGCTTTCGATTCTAAATTAAAAAGCATGTAAAAGTTATTTAATTATAAACTTATTTAATTTTGAATCTCAAAAAGTATACGTGCTGGGAAAGGCGTTTAACAAATTCACAATATTTCAGGTTTTCCAGGCTCTTTCTTAGCAGAGGCCTTATCTATTCTCATTAATTTCATTCTGGAATATAAAAATATTTGCTATCTTTGATTTGTTTTTTGGGAGTAAACGAATAAGAGAAGAGGAATACGCCCCAGCTGGGATGATTCATTCGACCAAACACATAAATACAGTTATATTCCGCCACGGAATCTCCGCCACGTTTCGAGGGCGGGATATACCCGTGATATCCCCAGGGAAACTGTATCACGCTGTACACATACTTTTTATTTCTCGAACGTCCACACTCGTTCTATTTCCACCGATGACAATAAATGCATCTGTGTGTAAGCCGACTCACAGCAATTTGGCCGACATGGACATTTATACTTTCGAGTACAGGCGCTCATTCAGAGGCCCCAATGAGAAGAAAAAAGTTAATTGGTCCAGTGATATAGATAACGAATGTGTGAACAATTCTACTCTCGCAAAAATCCTTCACATTTCGGCGAGATTGTATTATTTCCAACCAATGATATATTAAGGAATTAGTTTTGAAAACAATTTGATTTTTATTAGATTTTTATACTCCTAGTTAATTTTTATAAAAAATGTGACCATTTGGTTAATTAAGCAATATACAAATGAAATAAATAAAGGGAAACGTGGTAGCAGGGGAGACCAGGGCCAGACCGAACGCCTGGATAAAGCGCGACTTTGCAAATAACATTGCCATTCCCTAATCATTTTAATTCTTCTTTGCATCAAGTAATCTATTTTATTAGAGAAATTGTGCTATAAACCAAAATCGTGAAAATTTAAGTTGTTAAAGAAAAATAATGCAAAAAACAGTTTTGAGAATCAAACAATGGCAGATTCGCTGGCAGTAATATAACGTTTGCAATATTAATTGAAACACTTACAACCTACTTTCTTAAAGTAAACCAGTGAAAGCTCACTGGTTGAAACACTTAGAAGTGTTTCCCTGACAGCAGTCATCTGGTCGTACGCGTTGGCGCCCGTCAGCTGGTTAGGCATGACACTTATCATTCATCACTTTTGTGCTAACCTTTGCAAAATTATCTTTGAAAAACGGCACTTTACTCTCACAACGATAAATAAGGGCCTCGTTGTAATATAATAGGATATAATTATATAATATATTGCGTCTAACTGTGGAAATGCCCGTCATTACGTCAATATGTCGCGTCGTTCAAAGTCTAACCCAAGTGGCCAGGTGCCACCTCACTTACAAGTGAAAGATATTATATTCCCTGCGTACTGCAGCCGCAGGCCCCAAATATTTCTAACATAAACAATAGTAGACAATAAAGTTCGTTTTCACTCGAGAAATGCAAAGACTCGACAGGCGACACGCGCATACCACTGACCAGCGTCACTGGTATATTCAGTATCGCTGTTGTAGTTGAGACATTTTCTGAGTCACCCAAGCCAAGTTGGGAAATCACTGGTTTACCAGTGATCATTCAAAATATTGATTCAACCAGTGACAATTTCACTGGTTCAGTTTAAGAGATTGAAAATTTGATCTTCTGGTAGATAAAATATTATTCCACCACGTGATTATAAAAATTAAACTTAATCCAAGTTAAAAATATATTAAATTGACAAAATAGTTGAGGCTTCACCATCTGGGCAAGAGCAACCAAGAAAATAGTTGACAAATGCTTGGATGGCAACTCTATATTTTGGTCGATAAAACGATCAAATTCTAACCTGAAAACAAAATGCATATAAAACACACATAAATTATTATATTTCTTAACAACCTAGCAGAATGTCAACTAATAAAAAATCATACCATAGCTATCACTATTTTTAAGAAAACGACCCATTACTTCTTGCTGTGTTTCTTTAAAAGTAACTTTTCCAATGCAAAACATGCCTAAGAATCAAACACTCAAACCTTTACATCCTAATTAAGATATTTCTATTTCATAAAAAAAAACCATCGCATGTCGGGGCAAGACCGACGAAAGACATCTTGTAAGAAATAATTTAATTATTAAATCATTGCTTTGTTTAGATAATTAATACTTATGGAAATATAATATACATTAATTTGAGACTCGAAATAAAGAAAAAATGTATTAATTCCACGTCTTATAAACTTTTTATAGAGCAAAGGATGTTAAACCGTCGGTTTTGCCCCATTCTACCCTACAAGGGATTGGTTTGCTACAAAAATGGAGATTTTGTGTAGGTACAAATACGAAACATTGTCACACGAAATTCCAATGTTGGTTTACAAGTACTTTAGATGAACGTTTGCCCGGAAGCGACGGCTTATTGTAGCATCCGGTCTGTCGAATATTCAGTTGTGATGACTTTCGACAGTGTGGTGAGATTACTAAATTTGCTTTCGTGAATCATTCCATCCCCCTAATGTAAGAAGAGCAAGAAGAGCAAAAGAAGAAGAGGAAGAAGAAGAAATAAAGATAAAAGGAGTGTAGGTGTAGAAACTGTAGACTGCTGGTCGCGAGGGCATATGGCGTAGAGTGTAGACAGAACCAGTGATTATACCTGCAGTGTACCCTGTACTAGTGTACTGCAGAATATACAATACACATTGTAGTACAGTGCCCCTGTCACGGGGTAATCATTTTATCAGCGAAACTCCAGAGAGTTTCAGAGAAGGCATCTTATATCCGTGCGCAACGAATCCAGGAGGAAGAGAGTTAATTATACTCCTGTTCTTGAAAAATGTCTTTAGAATTCTTTAGGCTTTACATTTTTTACAACATCAACAAATAAACGACATGAAAAAAGTCCAAAACCTGATACAATCGAGAGATCTGTTAAAGAATCTCTCACCATCATCTCGAACCTCTTTCTTAACTAGCATTTTAAAGAATTAAGCCCCGGATATTGTTTAGTGAGGGTCTAAAAACTCTCTCGAAGCATAGGGGTTATACTCTGTATTAAATAAACAGAGGAGGATCCGAGGCCACAAAATGAGGATCCTTTAGGAGGAAACTTCACCCAGAATTCTTTCATCCACGTTATCTGAGACTCGTGGTACTAAACATAAATTAATTCGACAATAAAGGCCCCACCCCTTCCGCTTCGAGATTCCACTGTGTAACGTGGATCGGCAAAACTTTACAGGTCGCGATTAACTGGAAGGGAAAAGAGAGAGAGAGAGGGGGGGGGGATCTTAATACGAGTGCAGCTAAATGTACAGGCAGGAAGAAATGAAAGAGAGAGGATCGAGGAGCAGGAAAAGATTCTACAGAGCGAAACGATAATGGCGGACGTTAATAAAGCCGGGCGTTCGCCCCGACGCTGCAAAACTTCTCCAAGTTATCTCCCTAATGAGCCGTGACCATCTGACATCGATGTTAGCGGTTGTACCCACGAAACCGCGAGCGTGACATTTGGCGAGCGCCGTACTTTCTCCGACGTAAATGCTCGATCCTTATCGTGAGGTCGATAGGTCTTATCGATCCTCTCGATCCAGGAGGGCAAAAGTCCTAAACTAGAAACGATCCATTCGATTGTGTCCAGTCACGTCCCCCGCGCTCTTTTAGTTCAAGCGTTGATTAGTCAGAATAGACCATACTTAATGAATAATTCCCCTTGGAGGAAATTAATTAACCGACATATGTCCATACAAAACAGAGAACCTAGTATTTATTCTAGTTAAAAAAAAATCATAACAAAAGACCTTGAGATTATAATCTTCACTTATGTGAAGATTATATACAAA
This sequence comes from Andricus coriarius, assembly GCA_932066315.1. Classification (NCBI taxonomy): domain Eukaryota; kingdom Metazoa; phylum Arthropoda; class Insecta; order Hymenoptera; family Cynipidae; genus Andricus; species Andricus coriarius. The sequence goes on along the minus strand of CAKNWT010256337.1, from coordinate 9,832 downwards.
TAGTAAATCCCAGACATATTTTTTACCTGAAGTTGAATAAAAACATTGCAAACAGTTGACAACTACAATTGTCCGACGTATCGGATAATTTTAATCGGCAGGCGCATTCACAACCACATTCGCAACTATTAAACTAAGAATTGAAAAAATCCCGGATTAAAAAATAAAACTGTCATATTTTCCGATTTTCTGGTCCAGTGGCAATCCTGAAAGTGCACAATTTTAAACTCTACAATTTTAAATTATTTAGTATCAAACATTAAAATTTCTGTTCAATTTTTAAAACTGAATTAAAAATTTGTGTATTCCACAGATAAGATTTTAAAATCAAAATAAATAAATCTGAAGGTATCAATTTGATCTGCAACAAAATGATCCAAGAATGTAATAGTCTTTTGATGATTTATATTGATACAGATTTTCGTATCAATTGAATACCGTTGCAGCAAAAACGATTCTTTCAGATTTACTGTGAATTCTAAAAGATTCTATCTGTTAATATAAAAATTTCTGTATACTAAATCCCATCATTGACAAAAAAATTGCACCTTACTTTCAAAATCCTAAATTCCTTTAAACAACTTTTACAATTGACAGGATCTCATAGTTCCAAATTTAAAAAGACCCCGCTTTTTCAGGCCTTTGCTCTCGATATTTTATCTTGAATCAAAATTGGGATCAGTTTCATCTTATACTTCTTTTTTAATTTGACAAAGGATTTCTTTTATCGCATACCACGCGTCGAGAGACCCCCATCACCTGCTCAATGCACATTGGTTGCAAGGCCAGGTGCAACTGCAGCCAACGTATGTGGATAAAGAAGAAGAGTGGACTGAACTGATTCTGCACTCCGATGGAATGAAATTCAGTTGGAAAGATCTCTTAAGACTCTGTAGACGACCATTAAAAGGAATCCTACTCCGTTGCTTATATATTTACAGGCTCAATTTCTCTTAAGCCGATGATACACTTGGCTGCGAAAACCCAAAAGTTTCCACTAGACCGCTTACACGGAAAATGGTATCATGCACTTTACAGTTCAACGCTATCTCCGGACTAAATCTCTATTTCTTTTAGAAGTGTATCCTAGAATTAGGACAATAGGTGCTCAAGAATTCATGAAAAGATTCGACGAGAATCACATGTTTGGGCACACTTTCAACAAAGCTACTTTTCATTCATAATATACGTTTCATCTCCGGCAACTAGCTACCTGAAGCATCTTTTTTTCGTAGTTAGATCAATCAGCAGATTTGAGTTGACCTCTAAAAAGATTTCCAAATATAGGAATAAGCATTGTGAAAAAAAATCTGTTGATGAACGTGAGAAGCTAGTAGTTCGAAGCCTCTTGATCGTACTTTCTTTACTCACACAATTGTCAACTTGACCTGTCTCAAAAGTTGAACAACAAAGATTTATATTACAGCAACAATGGTCCATTCACTTCAGCAAGCAAGGAAATGGAAAATCAGAGATTTCACGCAGCAAATTTTACCGCTGCAGGAGTACTTCGAAGGCAAAATCTTCATTAAAATTCAGAAGCCAGGTATTATGGACATTATGAGGGTTTACGAGCAACTTATCGCTAAAATTTCCGTGTCTTTTGAAGAAGAGAGTTGAACACCATATAAAACCCCAGGGGCGCCATAAAACGTGTAGGCTCCTGGCACATTCGCTTCGGCTCAAACAAAACCTGCGAAGCTAATACAAATAAGTTTTTGTTTAGTTTGTGAAAAAAATGCGTAGCCTGCAAGGACTTGAGTGAGTGCGAATGTACGAAGAAGGGCCCTTCACTGGATTTCAGAAAGTGTCATGCGATTTTTCAGTGAGTGCACATATTTCAGTGCGGACGGTTGCACAGCCTACCTGGGCGCAAGGTGCATTCCTTTGGTCACGGGTCCCCGTCTTCCCGAACCCTACAGACTACAGAGTCCGCACACAAGCAAAGCACTCGAAATAGATGTGCCTGTAGCAGACAGGTTAAGATCAAAAGCGCCGGCCTTTCATGGATCTGCACAGACGCCCACACATGGACGAAAACTCGTGCCACTCACACAAGGCCCCTGGCTACCACGTAGGTAAGAAATGCACGTGTTCGGGGAATCAGCCGACAACCCAGCGAACACACACTAACGAGTGTCCTCAAATATCTCAAAGTAGCATCTCCAATGTAATGCAACTGCACCATCTTTTCGGTTCATTCATTTCCTCTGCAGTCTGCACCGCGATCTTTCAGCGATAATTCCTTAAGGCGATAACCTTTCATTTTTGTAATTTATTGTACCCTCCTGTGATCTTGTCAGCGCTGTAGCGATGTAGTCAGAACCACCGTCTAGGGGTTAATTGTTCAAGTGTTTTAATTACCTAATCAATTTATCAAGTCATTCGTCATCATTCACGACTCAATATAGCAACGTTCTGATAATTTGATCAGGGGTTTCATCTTCAATTGTTTATACGAAGATTCTATTTGTTTGGGAAAAAGTAATTGCAATTTATTTCGGGATCGAGGTGGCATTGTTCACTGATAGAAATGAATAAGTGGTACAATAATATTTATGATTAAATTAACTCTATTTTATTGCTGGTATAGATACAGCCATACAGTATGTCTGTTTTGGCCATCCGATTCTTGGTGCTTACGAAAGTAGACGCGCAGGCGCGATAAAGATGCGCCTGTTGTAAACTAAACAGAGCGAGTCGGATAAATCAGTCATACAAGGCAATACAAGGGGTATTGCTAAACGACAACATTTCAGAGATAGTTCCCTCAAGCAAATGTTTAATAGAATTACACATTTCATACAATAGCAACACCAATATTACATTTTTGTACCACAAATATAAGTAACTTGTATTTACCATATTTCAGTAAGTGCATTTCCTACTCTTTATCATTGAAGTACACGTATTATATTATAAATATACTCGTAATTTTTCAACCAACGATCATATGGTTAAATCAACATTATTATTTCTATCAGTGTTATTTCATGAGCAGGAGAAATTGTTATTATTCAGAAGTAGGCCAATTCTCCAATTTTAGGTAGTATATTGCAATTACCTCGAAATAACATGCAATTAGAGACATTTAAATAAGAACTTAAAAATCGATTCTTAAATGCTTTCAGCTCAAAATTGTATATTGTGAATTTGTAAATTAGAAATTGCCCACGTTTTTTATGCTTCTAATTTGTAATTTTTCTATCGCGAAATTTCTGAATTTTTAAAGTTAAAAAATTGGTTAATTTGCAAGATTTTATTAAAAATTAAGAAGAATTCCACTTGATCTGAAAATTAAAATCTACCTATCGGTGAAAAAGAAATGCTGCCCAGGTGCAATAATTTCTTAACAATAAGAGGAGTATGTATAATATCATAATCGGGTATCCCTTTTGTCTCACAGATCCCATTCTCACGATCACGTACCTAACATAAGGCTTGTACGAGTCACTTTGTAAAAATCAATGAGTCATCATGTTTCCTATGCGCTGTAATCTCAAAATTTCTGGTTCACATTCTCTTTTTTTTTTAATGCCCTCTTTTACTTCCGGCGAGAGGGAAGTATTAGTCATCAGTCACCCAGTCACCAGATATTGACCATTGAGAAGTTAGGAACGCATGCCCAAAATTCATAAAGAATAAACATTCCTGTGGAGCAGGTGGCTTTTAAATTCCATTGCGGACCTCCGTGCAGAGGCCACGCGAGCATAGGGCCAAAAGCAGAGAGAGCACAACAGCTGGCCCAATTTACACGCCATAAGAGGGCCCTTTGTGCACGATCTTTCCGAGTCTCTTGCAATGAACCCACGAGCGTCGCTGAATCTTAGCAACAGTCCCTTAATGCTTAATGAATGCATGGAGCAGCGGAACCACATCCGACACTTAAATATCTCGAAAGGACCTTTTTAAGTAGTTGTAGGTATCCTACAACTGACGAAAACCTTGTCACTATTTTAAGTGGAGTTGACTTGAGATTAATTGACTTAAATTAGAATAAGGCCAAACTCGTATAACCAAACAAATAAAACAAGATACGAAGTTTTTGAACTGCTCTGTATTATTATAAAAAAAACTATAAAAAATAGACATTTTTGTAAAAAGGAGTAAAAAAGTAGCGAAAAAGTAATATAAACGCATAGTTACTTTTATACATGTAAACTGTAAGGAAACTCTTGTTATAAAAAAAGATCTGGTTTTAAGACAGAAAAAACTGTCATTTTCGACAATGACTAATTTAAGAATAATTGTCATTTGGAGGCAATATCAATGAAATAAAATAATCAAAGATTGGTCGCGTGACACTCTGGCACATACCCTTCCAAATTTAACAATAATTCTTAAATTACAACCATGATAAGGTGAACAGGTTCAAATTAAAATATTAAAATATTTTTATTTTAACTTCGAAAATTGGTAATTGTGATGAACACATCGAAAGTTCTACCGCTTTAAATAAGAAACGCATTTTTAAACATAAAATACTTTCCTTAATTGTGATTTTATTGCAAATTCAATCCCTTGCTTTAATTTCCATAAAATGTATGTTAATAGCGTATATTTAAAATAGGCTTTTAAACAAATTCTTAAACATGCATGTTAATTTAATGATAAATAGAATAGAAAGTTTTTAAATCTTGAGACGCGTTTGGAATATAACAGAGTCATCAGCGATTCGAATGAAACGGAAAAATTTTCCCTTTCCCTTTTTGTCTATTATTACGCGAGGAATATCCGGATGATGAATGAAAGGACGATAATTAGTGGGTATTCTTTACCAGCTTGACAATACACAGGAAGCGACGTTATCCTGCAAAGGGTATCTTCGGCACCCGAAACGAAACACCGCGAGGATCGATTATACACACCCTAAAATTTTCGTCGGTGATCTTGCCAATAGACGAACTATGGCTGTATAGTGTATAGGTAAAGCCCAAAGGTAACCTGAATCAGGTCCCTAAAGGCCTCAGACGTCGCGTCAGATTGAAAAAACGCAGCCTTTAAACTTTTATTAAGGCAACTTATACTTTTCCAGATGATCCGAAAAAAGGATCTGAAATCGGAATGAATTGTTCCATTACAATCTATTCTTCGGTCGGATATCCACGGATATCCCTTCTATCTGATTTGTAACGGGTTCATTTATGAGTAAATAGTAACATTATCCTCCCTGCAGATTTCCAATAATTTCCAATTCGCGGATAAATTGTGGCCGGATTATCAATCGAATTGTGAAATTAACGTTCCACAAGTTAATGTGGATGTATAATTGATTTCAAAAGAGAATATTATTCATTTCTTTCTGTAAAAAATAAACAAATACGTTGCTTTGATGATTTGTATTATATAAAATGTCAAATCAGGTAGATGCTCAGTTGCTCATTAGTTGCATTAAAAGCTGCAATTTGATACATGCTTGACAACAAACCGCAATAAACAAGAGGGTAACTGAAATTCAATTGTTATCGCCATGGATCTGAAGGATCGCCCACGAAGTTTCCCCATTATATATAAAGAAAGTGAGATACACGCCCCACGCATAAAATACTTCCCTTTGTGAAACTGTTGGATTGAGCTCAATCGATCAAGGAAACGGCGATTTATACATAATTTTATAAATTTTTCAAGCAAAAGAGACGTAGGCATTTCGTGCCTCCCTGTAGAGGCAATTAACTTTTAACCCGACATAATTACTTGATAGCTCCGTAACAAGCGTGGCTTTCGAACCCAACGATTGAAATGTAGTCATGCCAAGACCTCCTTGAACTGCTCCAACCTCATAAATAATCATTCAAAATAAATAACAAAAATTCGTACTAAAGAAAAAAGAATCAATAAAACAAAAGTACATAAAAAAGTTGTAACTGATAAACGTGTTCACATCCGAAGAAAAATAAAACTGAAAGCCACTCTAGACTTCTTGTTGAAAGGGAAGTCAAACCTTCTGAATGCGAAATGTGAGGCGAAATGTAAAAATAATATGTAAATTTATTTCGGGATTAAGATGTCTCCACGATTAATTCACACAGCTAGTTCACTCACTCAGAAAACGATTTCGCTGAATCAAGAACATTTTTGTTGCTGCAACCATAGAATATGCTTATTAAGTATATGAACATCAAAATATTTAGTTGATCTTTGCAATCTGAGAAAATGTCGCCATTCCATGTAATTAACTTCCTCTTTTTATGTAACGTATCTGAAGTCTTCGATTCTAAATTAAAATTCAATTGGCATTCACTATTATACTTCATTTGCAGGAATCCAGCAATAATCATTTAAATTCTATAGCTAACACAATGTATCCAATCAACCTAATAAGATTTTCGTGTAAAAGATATTCATATCGGTATCGCGAGAACCGCTTCTGATCGAATTATGCTAATTAAATGGTCCAGGTTGGAAGCTGAGTCATGTCCGTAGTCATTTTATTTGATATACATTAATTAGAAATGAAGATTACATAAAAGGTCGTTCTACTCCTTAGATTACACATAACCCTTCGTTCGTCAATGTCTTTTTCTTTACAAGAAATGTATGACATTCTCAATAAAATTCATTACCTTTTAAGACCGAATTTATTTGTGGCTTAGACTTACTCGTGAAGACTCAACGACAGGGTGTCGAAAAAATCAGGAGATTTAGACGTGACCGTTACTTACCTGAAACAAATAAAAAACTAAAATAAGGGATCGGTCGAAAAAAATGAAACTGTGAAAGGGAAGCACGCGATGACTTTATCGGCCGGGGGCGCCATGGGTATGGCCCGAGCCGAATGGCCCCTGGGGACAATAGAAGGATGAGAAACACTGACTTTCAATTCCAAACCAGTTCCATGGTTGAAAATCTGCGTGTGTTACAATTTTTCTGTAACGTCTTTATGAGTAATTGAAAATCGAGTCTACTGGGCTTTTTTCTCGCATAGACTGACTTTATTATGGGCCGGCAAATTTAGTGTGACTGAACACTTATCTTAATTTTATTTCCTTTAAAAACCGTCCAAAATTAGTGTAATTTCCCCCAGGCGGAAAAATTATACATAGTTTATACATAGTGGAAAAAATTATATATAATATTTCCCACTACGTATAATTTTTCCAGCTGACACTCTTTAAAGGTGTCAATCGATTAAAAATTCCTGGTTTCTTACGGCCCAGTTTTTCTATTTGCATTCACCGATTAGTCATTTATTCATAATTTGTAGCCTTTGAACTAAATTAATAATAAAAAGTATTTTTGTATTTTTTCAAACTATTTCTATACATACAATAAAACTGAAGTTTCGCCAAATTTTCACATTATGCTTTCACAGCACTTTTATTTACATATCATTAAATCGAAGTCTCCATTCAATACGAGTCTATCTGCTGACTGCGCCATGTATGAGACTATGCGCTGTGTATAAGCATAGGGAATAGTCTCATACAGGGCGCTGTCAGCACAAAGACTCATATTGAATGGAGGCGTCGAAATTATGTTACAAATTTGTTTTTAGCTGAATTAATACAAAATATTCGTCACACGACAAATTATAATTAATAAGCATGTGTCTTGTTTCAATGAAAACCATTTTTCTAACTTTACGATAACTAAGTCATTTTAAATTCAAGGCGATTTAAAATTATATTAGTATAAATTTGATCAATTAAAAAAAATGGTAAAATGTTAAAGAGAAAGTAAAAAATTCCAAAATATGACGTTTGAAATTAAACAATTTAAATTTAAACGATCAAAAAACACGTTTATGTGAAACTTCTGGGCGTATAAGGGTATTATTATACCATTAAGCCATTTCCCTTTCAGGGTAAGCGTGACTCACCCGTTAAGGAAGGGAGTGTCGTGTGTGGAAGGGGGTATAGATTTTTAGACTGATCTATTTGCGTGTTATTTATTTAAATAACACGTTCGTTGTGCAACACTGCTCCGACCCAGGTTGCTGATCAATCTCTCTAGCGATCACCCCACGTGAAGAGCCTCTCAAAATTGTTATGTGGGGTTCCCCACTCGAGCCTATTAGTATCCAAGGTCTTTTTTTCTGGACGTTGTTTGGGCGCGCATGTACGTTCGTTACTTCGACCCACGCGCACTGTTCTGCTTCTGCACGGTACTTGTCCCTTTAAACTACCCTCAAATCTGAGACGTCTTTTTACAGTCTCGCGTGTTTGTAAAAACTAAAGCTCTGCCGTAAAAAAACAATTTCGCTGCCTTGGTGCACAATAGGACAAAATATTGCAAATTAGAAAAAAAATTAGAATTGATGTATTTCTGAACTTTAATAATATAGAGGAGCAGCGGGTAATGTGGCGCACATGTCACAAAACACAGGATTAAAAGTTAAATATAAATGTAGATCAACATCTTCTTTGCCCTATACGTATTGCAATAATTGAATTTAAGTTTATTAAAGTAGTTAATTATTAAGATTTCTAAAAAGTATTCCTGCGTCAAGTTATATCCTACAGACGGTTGGCTAATGCGGTGCGCTGTTATTTTTTATTTATTATTGCAAATTGAAAATAATTGTATAACAAAAAAAGTATATAATTTTAGTAAAATGAGATGTGCACCTATCTTTAAAAATTGGAAGGTTATGTCTCGCGTATAATTGGAGACGAAAGCTATAAATGTGATTATAATTTGTAAATTATTTTTTGGCAACTGTCATAATAGATAATAAACACCCAAATCAATCTTTTCACCTTAAAAATTAAACAATTATTTGAATTAACCTAATTTTTTACTATTTGAGATTGTATTCATTATTCATGCATATACTGATTATACTCTACCTAACCTCACTCGTTTAAAATACGCAGATTCTTGTGTAAGCGACCGCGCTACATTAGCCGTTAATCCCCTAAGCGTAAATTATTCACTGAGAAAAATATTACTAGATTCAAAAAAATGTAGTACTGAATACGTCCAATCAAATATTTTGTTGATCTAAAGAAATTTTTTTTTATAACAAAAGTGAGTTTTTTTGTTCGAAAAGCATCATGCCTTGAAGTAAGAAAAATAATTGTCCCCGACGAAACAAATATTTGATTAGACGTATTCATTACTATATTTCTTTAAATCAATGGCCAACGGCCATGCCACGCTGGAAGCACCAGTTCCCGTTAGATCACTGAAGTTAAGCAGTGTTGGGCGCGGTTAGTACTTGGATGGGTGACCGTCTGATACTACTGCGTTGCTGTTGGCGGTCGTGGGTGTGGTGAGCCCACACTTGTAGTTATTTACTACAAGAAACTATCCACCTAAAAAACACTACCCGATTTGGGTAGTGTCACGCTTACCCCTAGAGGCTCGCCGAAAGGGAAATAGTTTAATGATATACAAGTAATCTTTTTTCTCAGTGTTGTACACTAAGAAACTTTAGGTTAGAAAAATTACTAAAACGGATAGCAAATGGGGGCAAAATGCTTAAATTTCGACATTTTAATACATAAATAATAAGTTATACTATTTTTATAAGAAGATTTCCTATTTGGTAATAGCAAGCTTTACTATTTTCTGTAGTAAAATCCGATGTAGGAAAAATTAGTAGAGAAATTAATAAATTGTACAAAAAGAATAAAAGTAATAACTGTTTTAAATAACATAATATACTAAATATGTAGAAGAAATTACTATTGTCTGTAGGAACACGATGTTTATTATGGACATTTTCTACTTTTTGTAACAAAGGTTAATACCAATTATTAAAATTTGTCCCAAATATTACTAACTGATTTAGCAGACGGTATCGAGCCTTGGACCTAGCGCAGCCGAGTGCATCCGACGTGTGTCGATCGCTGATCAACGGATGGCTCGTGGTTATGTATCAAAACAT
>CAKNWT010256333.1:0-10830 GCA_932066315.1 Andricus coriarius | reverse complement strand
AATTAGTAGAAAACTACTACTAATTAGTAGTTTTCTAGCAATTCAGATTTTGAGAGTATTAGCAACCTTATTTTTTTATAAGTACCAGGATGACAATTTTTTAAGAAATTCTTATAACATACATCATGTATTTGTAGACACAAAAAAAAAGACAAAATTGTGGGTGATTCTGAAACCAATCTATTCAGATTATTAAATTCTCTAATTAGGAAAAGAAAACAATCCAAAGTATTTTAATGCATTTCTAAATAAATTTCTGAAATTCAAAACATTCTTTTTACAAAAATTGAAATAAAAAGAAGACTTCTTTCAAGAAAATTGAGATAAAATCTGTAAGCTCAATTAAAAAAAATTCTTAAAAATTATTCAGAAGCAAACCCTGCAGATTGGAAAGAATCATGATTTTAGTGTCTCTATTTAAAAAAATTTTAATTAAGATTGAAAAGAAGTCCATTTTATAATGAATAATTTTTGCAGAATAAGCGAAAAATGATTCACAATCAAAAAATAAACTTCCAAAAAATATTTTTCACAGGTCCTCTCATTACATCAATCACATTACCCTAATTTCTGTCTATTTCAATAAAATCAATTTTCCCCACAAGAAACAATCAATTTCACAAATATAAAAAAATATAATCCTCTTTTGTTATTACGTAGATTGTCGCGAAGGTGGTTCACAGCCACCACCACCTCCGCTCGAATGGATCCCAGTGCGACTTGGTGGCCGTCAAGTGCTATTTGCAAGGGATCCTCATGAAGGACATCTGGCCGATATTACACTTCTACCTGCAAATGGGCCTCGATTAATCAGTGAACATGTGGGTGTGAGGCGTGTCTATGACGAGCCGCATGATATGGAATATGCTATTTTCTTTGAACGTGCTACTAGAGTATGGACAGCACTTGTCCCTATAACTTTAGAAATCGAAGAAATTTTAGAACAAGAAGCAGCGTATCAACATCGAGTTCTGCTTCGTACTCATTAACACGACTTGATGATGTCATTCTATGGTTGATCATGTATTTTTGTGAAAGAATAATAAAGAAAACAATTAAGACAAATCGAGTAGGGGAGAGTGGGGTATGGTGTCCTTGTGGGGCATGGTGTCTATTACAAAAAACGCCCACGTTTGTTGATTTCCATATTAGTTTTTTGCATAAAATGACTTTATGTGTTTAGAAAAATAGTGAGGTGATGACATTTTTCTTTAAAATACGTGTCAGAAGAGTTATTATGAAAAAAAAACAGTTTTGACGGAAACAGATTGAAAAGTCTTTGGCAGAAATTAAGCACTTACAGCAAATGTTGAAATACTTACAGCATGAAAATATTAGATTCTAATACATGAATTATTTCTTTAAACTTCTGGTATCATAAATTATTTGTATGAGCGTTCTAAATGTATTGAAATGAATAAAATCTTGAAACATGACATGCGGGGCATACTGTCTGCAAAATTTTGTGGAGATATGGTAACAGTGCTTGATGAGGGGTCGGTAATATGATCGATAATGTAGAAAACCTCCGAAATATATTTATGTCCTGCCTATTAAAATTCGAGGTTGTTAATAATAAAGTTATACAGATGATGAACATCGAAACGTGATTTGAAGTTTTATTTAATAATAATACGACAAGTACCACGTTCACGTTTAATTACTTTGAAATAGGCTGTCATGTGAAATTCGCGATTATAACCTACAAATATAAAAATTGTCGTTATGAAGGTTATAAATGTATTTACATTCCTAATTATAATTTTCAATTCAAATATACTTGAAAAGATTTTCTTTACTTAACGGATCGATTTCATGTTTTATTCCTTTGAAAGAGACCAGCATGTAAACTTTAAGGTTATAACCTAAAAAGACTAAAACTTATTGTTATGAAGTTTTTTCCATTCCTAATTATAATTTCCCATAACAAACACACTTCAAGCAATTCTCTTTATTTATTAGGTTGAACCTAATTACATGGGTTGAACAATAACTCAATAAACAGGATTTCGAATATTTTTGATCAATGCCTGTTTTGAATTTTCGCGCCTTTCGTACCTTTCGGTAAAGAAGATATCTGGCAAAGGCAAATACAGATCCTCACACGCTGAATAGAATTTTCAAGGAGTAAGAGGTTATAACTAGGTTGTTTAACACACTTTACTTTGATTGATAAGAAAACATTTATTTAGTGTTGATCATGTCTCGAGTAATTTTTTTTCGTTACATTATACTTCCAAGAATTATTATATTGTGCACTTTTTATTCTACAACGTTTATATTTATGAAATAAACCGGCAGTAATATGAGGGACACCATGCCCCATGGTATGGGGTATGCTGGTCGAAATGCGAGACAAACGAATGAATTAAATATCAAATAATGACGTTGTTAAAAACCTGATTTAAGTAATGACATATGTAACCTGATAATGTGAGCTTTTCACCAAAAAATACAGACATCAAAATCACATTTCAATTATATTTTATAGGACATTTCCTTCAAAGCCTGACACCATGCCCCGCTCTCCCCTATAGCATAAAAATGTGTCTTTGATTACCATCAAAAAAAGAATTTGGTTTCTTTCAACATTTTCAGGAAAATCACCACTATTTTCTTAATTTCAAAGCTTTTGATAGAATTTTCCACCGGTTTTAGAAAGAAACATAAAAGTTACGTAGTCAGCTCAGTGCACCCAATTTGGATCCCCAACGTCACTGCGCATGCGATGCATCGCCAGTCTCATTGGTTGTAAATGGCGCGCATTTTTGAAACTATTACATGTGTGTATCAATTTTTCATAATAAATCATAATTGCGAATATGATAAAAATTGATTTTCAGATCACAAAATTGTCTTTTAGAGTGCAAGGTGAAATAATGATTTGTTTGTACTCTTTAAAAATAACTTATTGATTTGAAATTCAAAGGAAGCTATACTTTTTTTCACCAATGTAAATTTTAAATCATTCACAATATTTGCTTGTACTTTATGATTATTAAATATAGTAAAAAATTGATTTGCATATTTAATCATTTCAAATAAGCGCGCGAACAAAATCCAATGAGGCTGCTGGTGCGACGCATGCGCAGTGCGGTCTGGGAGTCAAATTGGGGGCACTGAGTCAGCTGCATCTGCTTTATAAAATTTAAATATTTATAACATTGTTAACGAAATTTGTTATTAAATATCATAGAAATTTATAGAAAAATTGCTCGCAAATTCCGCAAAGAAACGTGACAAATGTTTTGATACGAGATCAGTTTTATTTTAGAAGCACACTATTCGTAGGCGGTATGGCGGTCTAAAAAGGTTTTTAAAAAATAAAATTGTAAGTAAAATTTCACTTGGTCAATTGAAAAAAGATAAATTTCCAAAATAGGTGTAGTGGGTGACGTAAATTTAGAACCAATAATATTAATTTTCCATCATAAAAGACCATTTTTCTAACAAATAGTTGAATTTTCAACAAAACGAGAAAATAAATTTTCAATGCACTATTTGATTTTTCAACCATAAATATGAATTTACAAATGAGAAGATTATTTGTTACTAAAAGAACGTTTCCAATGACCTGTTTTCGAAAATTTTCTATTTTTTATAGCGAAAACTAAAATTAACCATATTTTCAAATTAAAGCAACAACTATTTTTGAGAAAACTCGTCTTCTTCTTTTTTTTATGAATTCAACTGTTTTTGATTAAAATTTTGTATCTCATTGGTTGAAAATTTTTCTGTCATTTGTTTTATTTTTGGTTGGAAACTGATCTTTTTTATTTGAAAAATTACACGATTTTATGAAAATTCGTCCTTTTTAGTTGAATTGATCGACTTTTAATTTAAAAGATTTTTTTGGTTAATATATCGACTACTACATTTTATGTTATTTATTGAATAGTCATCTCGTTGGATTACGATAAACTATTTTAATGAAAATCAATTTTTATCGTTAAAAATTGATTGAGTGATAATTTCACTTGTCCGTTTTTGGTTAAAAAATCAGCTCTTTTATTTTGAAAATGAACCGTTTAGAAGAAAATTCATTTATTTTAGTAAAAATTCGTCCCTTTTGGTTGAAAATTAATCTTGATGCATAAAAATTAATTTTTTTGGTTGAAAAATAATTTTTTTGGTGAAAAATTTAACTACGTTGTTGACAATATTTTTTCTTGTTTAAAAATTAATTTTTTAGACTTTTTGGTAGAAAATCAATCTTCTTGTTTGAAAATTCATCTTTTTGTTGAAAAATTCATTATTTTTGCTTGAAAATTTCAGTATTTTGTTTAAACCACGTTTTTCTTGATTCAAGGTTATTTTTTTAACCGAAATGTGAACTTTTTCTATTGAGGTTACAATTTTTTTTAGTTGCTAAATCATTTCTTTGGAATAAAATTTGACTATTTTATTGAAATTTGTTTTTTATGTTGTTGTTGAAAATTCATTTATGAACTTAAAAATTAAGTGTTTCATTTAAAAGTCGTCTTTTTGGTTTAAATTCGAATTTTCTTTATTTTAGATTGAAATCTTTTTTGGTTGGAATATCAAATTTAATTATTCGTTGAAAATTCATCTCTATGGCTGAAAATGCAACTATTCTATTGAAAAACTCGCTTTTTTTAGCTGAAAATTAATTCTTTTTAAAGAAAATTAAAGTATTTCACTTTGGGTTAAAAATGTCTTCTTTTTTAGCTGAAAATATACTTCTTTTGTTGCAAATTGTAGTATTTAAGCTAGGCGTAAGGCGGGTTCGGGACACTACTACGTAGTTCCAGCTTCCACGGACAGATGGCGCGACCGGTCAGTTACCAAAGTCGGTAATAGAACTGTCGGTAAGGTAGATCCCTGGCACAGACTCTTGACTCAGACATTAAGGATGGTCCCTGTTTTACCGACCGAATACACAAGCCACTTTTATGAAGATGGCACACCTGCGATCAGGGAATTTCCAAGTTCTGGAACTTGCTAGACTTTTGCTTTTCTAGAAAGATCAAAGCAATTGTCTCTTCGATTTTAAGTCGTTAAACTTTCTGGATCACCTCAGACGATAAAGACTAGAAGTCTGGAAAGAATTCATGGTTCGCTTAACGAGGTTGGTCCCTGCAATACCAACCAAGAATGAAATTCTGGGGATTCCCCAGTTTTCGGAAAATATTCGAACCTTCTAGAAATGTTGATGTGAACTCACATACATCGAAGTTGCTGGAAGGCTTGCATATAAGCTCTTGCTTTCAAAGTTTTCAATATCCGTAATCTTTCCAGAAGCCCCGATATTGGATATAATCTCTAACTGCTTTGCAGAAAAGATGAATCGATATATTCTCAACTTACATGTTTAAAATTCAACGTCTCGAGCCTTCCAGAAGATTCTTTGTGGACGTGGTGATCTCTGACAATTTTCTATGCAACGAATTTTCGAGAAGGCTCGAGGCATAAAGAAAGAAGTATGGATACAGGATATGAGTTTTAGTGATTATGCTAGGAAAGATCTATTCGTGGCTTCTAGATGGTTCGACTCACTAGTAGCAAACAGCGCACGAGTTTTCTGTGCAAAAATTGAATTTTCAATCGAAAAGTATGAGTTTTCAGCAAAAAAATTAATTTTCAACAAAAAATAATGTATCTTCAACAAAAAGTGATTTCTCAACAAAGTCGTTTAAACAAAATTTTGAATCCCCAAGCAAACAAGATTAATTTTTAACCAAACATTTGCATTGTTATCCAAAAAAAACATGAAAATTCTACTAAAACAGATAAATTTTTAAATCAAAAAGACAAATTTTCAAGAACAAAATTTTAATTTTACATCAAAAAAAGATTTTAGTTTGACTGTTCAACATTTCAGAAGTCGATGAGCGTTGTTCGGAGAATATATACAATCAATAGTCTTATGTTAATGATAATTATAGGTTCTAAATATTTTTAAAAAAATGTAATCATTTTGTAAAAAATTCAACTAATTGGTTAAAAAGTCATCTATTTTTGTCGAAAATTCAATAAATTTTTTATTTTAATCTGAAATTCTATTTTTCCATTTATAAAAGATTCTATGTTAAAAATATACAAGATTAAAATGCTGGTCTTTGAATATTAATGGGTAGGGAAAATGAAAAACTATTGATATATAGTCGAACTATTGATTCTCTGTTGATACTCCAAGATTTCCGAGGACTTGGGAGAATCAAGAGAGAATTAAAATCAATGTAATCTTGATCCTCTTCTCCTGCAGATATTTCCGTTTCTGTATCTTGAAGAATCAAAAGAGTATCAATGAAGAGTTTTCTTACATCCTCTATGACATATCTAATAATTCATTTACTACAATTATACAAATTTATAAAAGTATTGCTCCAGCTTACAATATCTTCAGAATTAGTTTGTTGCAAGTTTACTGGCGAAGGTTGATCCATTCCGAAACTTGGTCTTCTCTCCAAATTTTGGATTGTCTGACAAAGCTGTTCGTCCTTAAGTTGCCAATTATCACTTGGTTTAAGTGACTGAATCTTAGATATATCATCACTGGTTGTGGTAAATGATCGTTTATCACCTGAAGCAAATTACCGTTTCTCGTTTGACTTCTCGTAACGTCGCTTGTTGGCAATAAATTTGTTTATATACTTTATGTAATCGGACAAGTCAATTGTCTTGTCTTCTCTCTTGCATGTCCACTCTACAAAATAAAATAAAAAGGTTAACCACGACCACATATATATGTTTCAAAAGTATTTAGTTATTTAAAATTAATATTCAGAAAAAGATAAGTACCATATAACTCATTTTATAATAAACAATGATAAATTTAAAAAAAATTAATAAATGAAGAGACTATAAATACCATATAAGCTATTGTACAATAGCCGATTAATTGGCACGATCTGCGTTATTGAATGCCCTGTTTTCAATATTGCCAATGATATTTTGAGGCAGGTTTAATTCAAAGCCTGTTGCGATTTCTAGTTTGTTATTTCCTTTTTTTAAATAATATTCCTATACCCATGGTTTCAAGAAAAAAGAGAATTTTTTAACTGATTTTCATTTTATCTTCTTATGTTATTATTACCATATGTGGCTCTGTCTCTAAGACGTCCATTTGATATTTTTTCTTTCAAAATATAATTTTGCCTACATTTTTTTTCTTCTTTCAATAAAAACCCGTTTTTAGTTGGAAATTCAGCATTTCAATTGAAAGTTTGTATAGTAGCAAATTAATCTTCTTGGTTGAGATTGTAATTTTTTGATTGAAAATTCCACAAATTGGTTCAAAATTGATGTTTTTTTTTTTTAGAATTCGTCTTCTGTAGAAAAAAATTATCTTCCAGGTCAGAAATTCATCTTTTATGTTTAAAATGTTGCCTATTGGTAAGAAATGCATTTATTTTGTTAAAAATTCGCCTTTTTTAGTTTGATTAAGGCTGTTCGAACCAGGACCTAACCTTAACATTGAATGACCTCATTTAACTTGATAAATACTTAAATTAAATATTTTTCAGAAACCTAGGGCCTTCTCCTTAAGGCCGTGTTTCCAACAGCCTTAAGCAGACTAAAAAAGGCGAATTTTGAACAAAAGAAATGCATTTCTAACCAAGGAGTTAAATTTTCAACCAAAAAGATAGACTTTCTACTATAAAAGACGAATTCTTGACGAAATGCAGAAATGTCAAACCAAGTACTTGCATTTTGCAACTACTAGTTTTAAGGGCGACAAACTTTTTCAATGTATATCGATTTTTTTAAGATTCAAGGATAAAAATATACTTACGTCCTATAGCTATCACCCTAGCGTCATAATTTGACTTTGACCCTGTTTTTGCGTCCTTCCAAATAAGAGACGTTACACTCCCAACGCTCCGCTCCGATTTTGGGATAGCAGATAACTCCACAACGTTTCTGGAACCAAAATTTGTCCAGTACACTAAGGCCCACGATTTTTTTCTCCCTGCAGTCTCTCTCGGTTTTGCTGCTTCAGTTGACATTATTTGATAATTTTTTTGTGTCAGTCACAGTCAATGAGTAAAAAGATGCTAATGATGATGCTGATGCAAACCAAGTGAAGCCAGGACTAGCGAAGACCAGTGATGCCAATGTGGGCGCCTTGAGCTACTGCGCATGCGTTAGGGTCGCGCGCTAGTTGGCTGCAGCTGGCGCGGAATTCAAAATTGGTCAAAAGTCAGGGAGTGAATTATTCAAACAAATTCAAATTGTGTAGATATTTATTTTTTCTTACAAAGTCTCATATTTAAAGCCTAGATTTTTAAGCTATTTCAAGTTTAAAATAGTCCAAATGAATGTGCTTGAAGTTCAGAATTAATATGAATTATAAACTTTTTTTATTTAAAACTAATCCCAGTTGACAAAATTGTGCAGTTCAGTAAGAAATATTTTGAATACAGATATGAAATCCTAGAAGCTGAATAAGTATTGCTAAAAAATTGTTTCAACTTTAAATTTTATTTTGATTGTGCAGAGAATATATAAAAATCAATAAGAATTATGTACTTTATATTCCTGAATAAATAAACTTATTAGTTCAATCATTCTGTTTCTGGTACTGCTTTTTTTTGTTATCTTAAACAACTTTATGTTTTTTTTTTAAAGTATTAAAATAATAATCAATCTGTAGAGCATGAAATTATCTAAGTTTTCAAAAAACAAAATAATATTTAGAGATATTTATTTGATACAAAAGAATAAAATCCAAGTAAAGTGTTTAATAAAACAAACTAATTCGGAATTACGAAGAGATAGAGCCAGGTGGTAAATAACGACTTCTACTTTGTTTTAAAATATT
The DNA here is from genome assembly GCA_932066315.1 of Andricus coriarius. Lineage (NCBI taxonomy): Eukaryota > Metazoa > Arthropoda > Insecta > Hymenoptera > Cynipidae > Andricus > Andricus coriarius. The sequence goes on along the minus strand of CAKNWT010256333.1, from coordinate 2,045 downwards.
ATTCTTATCTTCTTTTAGTCGTGTCGTGATGTTCATTTAAAGTTCCTCCTTATCGCCGAATATGTAACAGAAATTAAGCTTTTATGATTTCGAAATGACAGCGTTAAAAATTGAAAAATTGAAAGATTTTAAATCAGCAGCCCTCAAAATTGAAAAAAAATGGAAGCAAAATTGTTGATGAACGGAACGTTTTATCAGAAAGGAATAAACATTGTATAATTTATCATTCAAACTGTTCAAAAATGAACAATGTTATTTTTAATTGAAGAATCTCGATTGATGTTTAGATGCTTAAATAAATTTCTTAAAGAATTTATTATTGTCCATCTCAATTTTCTTTAAGAATAGAGTAAGAAGGTCGCGAGTTTTCCCAATTTTTCGACTTGTTTATATTATATTAAGTTTCATAAAAAAAGAGTTTTTACATTGATTTTTCATTTTGATAAAAAAAAATCAAGACATATCTCATCCTATTTATTTGATATGAATAAATAATATTTTTATTTTGTTAATAAGTTCGTAATCAGCGACCTCGAAAACCTACTCATACCAATATTGAAAACATTCAAATTTATTTAGAATAATCGTCCGCCATATTGGATCCATTTTTTTTCAACCAAAGTGATGAATTTTCAACTAAAATGATGAATACTTCATTGGATTAGTTAAATTTTCAGATAAAAAAGTGAATTTTTAACCCAAAAGATTAATTCTCCACCAAAAAAGACGATTTATCGAAAAAATACATAAATTTTCAACAAAAGTGATGAATTTTCAACAACAACAACAAAATTTTCAACAAAAGTGATGTAAAATAATAAATCTAAAATCTGAAACGATAAAAATGAATTTAAAAAAAAAATCAACAAAATAGTTTCATTTGGAATTGTTAAATTATAAAAAATTAATTTTCAGCCAACGGAAAAAAGAATTTTCAAAAAAATAGCTCATTTTTCAACCAAGGAGATAAATTTTTAATTAAAATTATGAATCTTCAACAAAAAATGATTTTTAACAAAAGAGTTTAACTTTTAAGCAAGTAAATAAATATTCACTCCAAAAAATATGAATTCTGAACAAAAAATATATTAGCTAATATTTTAACTAAAAAATATTTTAATTATCAATTAAAAACAGTTGAATTTTGAACTGAGAAAGATTTTTCATTCAAGAAAAAGAGAAAATTAGAAAAAAATGAATTTTCTACCAAATGCTTAAATTTTCAACTAAAAGCGATCAATTTTTAACCAAAAGTAGAATAGTTAAATTTTTAGTTTAAAAAATCAATTTTCCACATAAAAAAGAATTCAACCAAAGTGACAACTTTTCAACTAAAATGATGTATCTTCAACTGAAATAGATTAATTTTAAATTAAAAAATTAATTTTTAACATAACAGTTTAACTTTCAACAAAAAAGAAGAATTTTCAACAAAACTGATGAATCCTTAACTGGAATAATTAACTTTTTAATCAAAAAATTCAGTTATGACCAAAACATTAATATCTACCAAAAACGATTTTTCAACAAAATTCGTGAATTTTCAACTAAAAAGATAAATTGTCAAACAAAAATTGAACAGTTAAGAAAAATTATTGTTTGAACAAAGAGATGAATGTTCTACTAAAATGATGGAATATTGCATTAGAATAGTTACATTTTCAAACAAAGTGATGAATTTTCAACTAAAATGATAACTCTAAAATCTAAAATGATAGAAATTAAATTGAAAACAAAAATTCAACAAAATAGTTTGCTTCAACTGGAATTGTTAAATTATCAGTAAAAAAATGAATTTCCAACTGAAGAACAAACGAGTTTTCGACAAAATAGCTCATTTTTCAACCAAAGACATAAATTTCCAATAAAAATTATGAATCTTCAACTACAATAAAAAAAGAAGTTCTAATAAAAGAGTTTAACTTTTAACCAAGAATTGAATTTTCAACTGCGAAAGATTTTTCAGTCAAGAAGAAGAGAAAATGTCGAAAAAATTATTGTATTTTCAAACAGAAAGATAAGTCTTGAACAATAAGTTTGATTTA
>CAKNWT010256331.1:0-18193 GCA_932066315.1 Andricus coriarius | reverse complement strand
TTATTAAATTTTTTATTGATTATGAAAAGCAATGAATTCTTCTTTGCATAAATGTACGTCGCATTCTTCACACATGAAAATTGTTTTTTTGATTACTCCTTTCATTTTGCAGACTCGACATCTTTTATGATTTGTAGTTTTTTTTTAGTAAGTGATCAAGGGAACTTTGAACAAAATTGCTTCAAAGTGGATAAAAAGTGACAGGTTTATGACACGAAAATCATGTGGAACATAACTTCAAGAAGCAAACGTCAAATTGAACAAAATCCCTTTGAGTGGAAAAATTGTTCAAAATTTATTTAATTTACATTTAATTTAAGGTGACGTTGTGTATTAAACGATTTTTTGTGTGCAAAATGAAAGGAGTAATCAAATGAACAACTTTCATATGTGAAGAATGCGACGTACCTTTATGCAAAGAAGAATTCTCGCTTATCATAATCAATCAAAAATTGAAGTACTCTAATACAAAATAAAAATCTAAATAATTGAAGAAGGATAGTAAATTAAAAATGAGAAAACTCTAAATTGTTTGCATGATTTTCTTCCTTACCTGTCACGAAAACATAACTTCTCCTTCGTACTATTGCAGAATATGAAATAACCTTTTAGGCGCGAAAATTGCATGAAATCTGGCAAAAACTCGTTTTAATACACACTGTCACCTAACATTAAATGTAAGTTAAATGAATTTTCAACAATGCTTCCACTCAAAAGTGTTTTGTTCAATTTGACGTTTCCTTCTTGAGGTTATGTTCCAAATGATGGTTTTCGTATCATAAACCTGTCACTTTTTATACAATTTTGAGCAATTTTCTTGAATATTCTTCAACTTTAGTACTGCTACTTCATTTTTCGTATTTTTAAATAATAATTTATTTATTATTTTAAAATTTTCTACCGAGGGGCACTTGTGCCCCTCGAAATAGCTATGCAATACAGCTCTGTCGCACTTAAACACATGACGTTACGTAAATGACCACTACTATTGGTTCTTCCATTTCTACATGCCTCATTTGACGATTTTTGACGATAACGGTCAAATGACCAGGCAGAGGGTTAAGAGAGCCTGGAGGTTTGAAGAGAAGCTGAAAAGGGGAGAGGGTTAGCAGAATAGCACAAGTTTGATAAGACGAAGTTCGGAATAAGGAGGCGAGAGGTAATTTAGGAAATTCGAAATAGGAGGAAGAGAGGAAGAAAATAAGGAGGATTTGTGATATAGAAGAAGGGGCTTTGGATTGGCAGAACATAGAATTAGAGCTATTAGTGAGACAAGGAGAAGAGAGATGGAGAAAGATTATGGATTCGAGGTACAATAGATGGTATATGATGGTCAAAGGGTTGACGGAACCAGAATATTTGCAAAAAATAAAAAAGGAAGGCAAATGGAATAGGGTGGTACGGTTTAGAATGGGAGAAGGAGTGAGAGCTTGTAGATATTGGATGGATGAAGAGGACAATCTGTGCAGAGTATGTGGATACGAAATGGAGTCATGGGCACATGTGTTAAAGAGCTGTACGGGAGAGGAGGATGGACAGTTGAGTGTGGATGAGTGTGTAAGGTGGATTTTGGATGGTAGTGGACAGGGAGTTACGTGGATGAAGAATTTAGAAGAATTAAGAGAAAGCAAGGGAACAGGTCAGATCCAAACGGTTAATCCTATTGAAGGACAGTAAATAGTAAATTTTAAAAATCGTGGAAAACATATTTTTATGGTAAGAGGAAACGAAAGCCCTGGGAGATCGCTCATCTGTAGAATTAAGATTACTGTTATTATTATAAGTAAGGCTAAACATTAGAATATAAGCAGCGGTTAAGTTAGATTAAGGATGAAATGTAAATATATGTACAGGGAGCGGAGGCCCTTGAACCCGTAAATTGTAGAGATTAAATATACATACATACATACATACATTGACATACCAATGGGCATGTGGGTGCATTTTGACATGACGTTTTATCAGGACCTGGTTGCTATAGGAAGTCCTGAGGACCTCTTGTGTCCACTAATTAGAAATTATAGTAAAATCTACTATAATTTCAATATTGAGAAGCACTAATTTCGCAATAGTCTACGAGCCAGTAATTTTAATAGTAAAATTTTTTAGTTTCAACAGTAAGGACTACTAATTTAAATAGTGAAACTCACTAATTTTAATAGTAAAGACTACTATTTTAAATAGTAAAACTTACTAATTGTAATAGTGAGGTTTACTACCTTAAGTAGTGAGATACAGTGGCTTATTTGTAAGACTAACTCATTTAATAGTGAAACTTACTGATGAAAGTGGTAAGTTCTACTACCTGAAAATAGTATGTACCATCGAAAGTTGTCGCGACAACAAGTAAAGTAGTAAGCACAACTACTACCAATCTTGCGAATAAAAGTAGTAGCCCCAACGCAGTTAAATAGCAGCGGCATATATTACAAACAAAAATAGTTAGACCTACTAATTCATTAGTTGTCCGAACCAACTACTTTTTTCAGTGCAGTTAATTAAAAATAAATGATAACGCTGCGAAAATGATAATTGCTTCAGCTCCTTTAGCTAATTAAATATTCAAGAAAGTTAATTTCACTTTTTAAGTTTGTATAAGATCCGTCAAAAATTCAATATTTATTTCATTGGTTTGTATTTGTTGATAATTTAAAATATGATTTCAATATATATTCTAGATCTATTTTTTTCTGTAATATTTGGTTATGAGCATAAACTGTCTCCTGAAATTTGAAGTTGCTCATTTTGGATGAACACGTGGTTGTGGAGTTGATATTAAAACGCACGCATGTCTTTCTAGTCAACCTACAAACGATGCGATTGCATCTCCGCCTTAATCTTCTGATTCTGATCAATCGGGCTAAAAGTGCCTGATCGGGGGTTTTAGGGGTCGTTGATTACGAATTTTTTGTCCAAAACTTAAAATTCAAAATGGAGGATCCAAAATGGCGTCCAAAATTGAAAGTAGTTGACGGATTGCGAACCTTTGGTCAAAAATAAAAAAAAATTAAATTGCATATTCCAAATGACGGCGAAAATGTAGAAAAGTTACCGGATTGAGTTAGAAGTGCTTTCTCAATCCTTATGTACACGCTAAGCGGCACTCCGTACCGCACTTTTTGAAAAACTTGAATGCGCGCGTTCTTAGCAACTTGGGCGACCTGAGCGCCACAGGTATTCTCTTTCCACCTAACGCCGAGGAGCATGGAAGCTATGCGGATTTCCAGAAGCCTGCTTTCAGTACTCCACAGCACGTCAAAGTGACACGGCGTACCGCCAGCGTGTGGAAATTTGAGTACTACCAATCCCACAGCCACACAAAAACAATTTTTTTCGGCTCTGGAGGTCAGACCATGAATACTATATGTTTTTGGGTCGCTCAATCCGAATCCGAGGTCCAAAAACCGCCAGCACGTCAGGGTTCTGACATAACCTCAAAAAAAACCTCATAAAAAATCTTTTTTCGGGCCTGGAGTTCAGACCATGTTTACTATATGTTTTTGGGGTCGCTGAATCCAAATCCGAAGTCCAAAAAACTCTGACGTGCTGAAGTTAACACTACGGATTCGGATTCAGCGACCCCAAAAACATATAGTAAACATGGTCTGACCTCCAGACCCGAAAAAGATTTGTGTGTGTGTGTTATTTTTATTTTTCATGTTATTCAATTTCTCACTTTTTTTCTTTCGTAGCAACTTCCTTTATTAAATTTTTACTGTCCCTCCTGATGCATTGGAACTATCGGAGTGGATAGACTGCCGGTACCGGCAATAAAGTTCTCTTTCGGTACAAGTAAACAAACATATTTCCAGGATACCGAAGAGACTGTCAAGCAATTCAGAGTGAGGACATGTGATTTAGGAGTTATTTTGTCCTATTTTGGTTTTTGATTCTTTATATGGAACGTTTTATTTATATATCACACTTTATCTTCGATTAGAAAGTCAAGAATTACGAGTAACGATTCATGGGAGCAAGAATGCACCCCTGTGACTAGTCACAGAAATAATGCTAGTCAAACCCCTACCCCTTTCCAACGTCTCATGGGGACGGGAGGGCACCCTTTTGACTGGTCACAGAAATAATGTTGGTCAAATCCTACCCTTTTCCAGCGTCTCATGGGGGCGGGAAGGTACCCCTTTGACTGGTCACAAAAATCATTTTGGTCAAACTCTACCCCTTTCCAAAATTTCATGGCGGCGGAAAGGCACCTCTTTGACTGGTCACAGAACTAATGTTGGTCAAACCCCTACCCCTTTCCAATTTCTCGTGGGGGGAGGCACCCCTTTGCTTCGTCACATAAATAATGTTGATCAAACCCTTACCACTTTCCAATTTTTCGTGGGGGCGGGAAGGAACTCGTTTGACTAGTTACATAAATAATGTTGGTCAAACCCCTACCCCTTTTCAATGTCTTGTGGGGGCGGAAAGGCACCCCTTTGACTGGTCACTGAAATAACGTTGGTCAAACCGGCAGGGAAATTTTTTGCCGGTACCCGCAGAGAAGTTTTTTGCCAGTGACGGCAGAGCATCCACTGCCATGAGCTATTGGCGTAGCTAGCAGGTGATGATGATTTTTTGACTTTGTGAGATGAGGTTTGGTTATCGCATTGTTTTTAGGGGAACTTGACTGAATTGTCCCCTCACTTTTTACAGGTTTAAGCGACGTTATCAGCCCCAAGAATTTGAGAGGGTCCTTCGGGAACTCGAGGAGGTAGAAGAAGGACGGGATTAAGAACTCGATGAACCTGCGTTTGATTTTTCTGACGATTCTGAGGGGAAGATGAGGCGGTAAGGCTTGACGAGCAGTCTAGTGAAAGGGAGCTCTCTGCCGATGAAGACAGAATGGACTTTGAGCCTACAACCTCTGTAAATGAAAATTTTGATGTGTATTTGGGGCAGGGGAAAAATAGCGACACCTTTTGGCTCAGTACACCATCATGCCTTCCTGCTAAAACAAAGCCAAAAAACATCATGAAAGTACTTTCTGGATCTACTCGCAATCCCAGAGGCGCCTCATATGAAATTGAGGCTTTCCACAAAATGATTTCGAGTGACATGATTGATAAAATCGTTCGTTACACAAATTTGTACATAGAGGCGAGGCGCGAAGCTGAGAAATACAGGAGATACCGAGATTGTAAAACCACTTCAAATTCAGAAAAAGTGGCGCTGATAGGGATCCTCTACATCTTATCGATCAATAAAAGCTGCAGAGCTGATTCGCGACGATCCTCGAAGAGTAACGGCACTGGATTCATGATTTGTAGAGCGGCGTTTGGAATAAATAGATTCCGTTTTTTGCTGCAAGCAATAAAAGCCAATAAAAGCGTTGTTCTTCTATCCACGAAGCACGATGATGACGAAATTGATCAAGAAACTGCGAAATCCATAATGATCCTCGATTATAATAGATCAAAAGGTGGCCTCTATTCGGTCGATCGAAAATGTGCTAACTGTTCGACTAGGAAAAAAACAAGAAGATGGCCACACGCTGTATTCTTCAGGTTCCTTGACATGGCAAAAAAAAAAAAAAGGATCGGGATCGAAGAGTTAAAGTGCGTTACCCATCTGGGCATTTTTACACGATTTGTATAGGTAGCTGCATGACGGCTAGAACCGAAAATGGCATTAGTGTGTGGAAAGAAGCCCGCAAGCAGGAAAAAACCACTTAATCTAAATCATCTAAGTGCTATGTTTGAAATTTAGGAGTTAGGGAGTAGGAGGGTTATATAAGTTTCAAGAAAATATGTACTTAAGCTTCTTTCATGAGGAAGTCTTTGGGCTTCACATGCTTTCGCAAGGGATCATATGGATAATCTCCTAAGGACGAGATATGTGCATGCTTGGATTTAGCTGTTCTCTCGTAGAATTTTTTCGCGGTTTCATGAATGTATTCTAAGATAGTTGGCAAATTAAATTCTTTGTGGAGAAGAGAATTTTTAGTGTATCTGGGGGATTTTGTAATGCGTCTCAGGAAATTATTTTGTATTATTTGGATCTGATTGATATTAGTTTTGGAGGTTCCTCTCCATATTGTGCATGCATATGTAATAATGGGTCTAATAAACATTTTGTAAATCAAAATCCCGTAATCCTGGAAATGCAGCTCTGGTAATTATACAAATTTAGGACCAGAGCCGCGTTTCTTAGTGCTTCTTATTTATCATCCCAAATTTTCAACTCGATTTGGCTATTCGTGTGAAAATAAGTTACCAAATAAAAAAAAGTGTCGGTAAGGTAGGAAGCCGGTCACGTGACCCACTCGTAAGTTTAGATTTTCAAATTTCATGCATAGATGCTATTAGGTAGAAAATACCACTTTATTGGTTGAAAAATTACACCAAACATATTAAACCGTGATGTTTTTTACAACTATTGCGCCTATTTCGTATTTTTGAAACATTTATTGATGCAAAAATACAACCGACAATATTTATATTACGCAATTATTCAAAAATGCATTAGTTATTGCATTATCCCTCTTATTACTGATTTCATGTGGTTTTCCAAGTTCAAGATATCACGTAATAATAGCAACAGGAAAATGTAATTGTAAGAATCGATTTTTAAGTATTCTGAAGTATCTACAAAATAATAAATAACTTGATTGATTTAAATTCCATACTTGGTTTTTGACCAAGATTTCATGTCTCCCCGACCCCCTGTGGTATGGGAGATTTATGGTGTAATATAATCCCACGAAGTTGTATAATGTCTAATGTGGCTACTTAAAATTTCTGTAGGGCACTTGATAAAAACGTTTCATTATACATTTTATTGTGAATATTTTTTCCCAAATTACTTGGCCAACGTTGATTTTACAAATTCATGCAGTTGTACTTGGCAGATTTTTTGCATCGCAGATGTTTTTGTGATATTCTTAGGGGCATGTGATACATAAACAATGATCGATTTTAGCAGTATTAGGTTCCCCCGTCTTTTTTCCTACAATAAGAAAGATTTTGCCTTAAAAATTTGGGGAATGATAGCGAACATGCTAACGGACGTCCCCGAACTCTTCTGTTGTGGAATAATGACAAAAAATTCATTTTGCTAAATTTGATTAATTTGTGTGTATTTTGAGGTTATGTGTGTTACAATTCTCCCCGCAGCTTTACTTCCAAACTACACAATATTTTTGGTCGAAAACTTAGGACAAGTGATAAAACATAGTAACTAACGTCCCGGAACTAAGCTTGTTTGTAGGCAATCCAAAAAATATATTTCATAAATTATTTAATTTATGCTCGTTAGGACGCCCTCTATGCCACTCGGTACAACAGATACCAACATTATCGGAATGACAGAGGCTTTACAACCGATCCTAACCTCCAAATAGTGCATATACAGAAAAATTTTATTTAGCAGAATATATTTTTTTGCTATTATCCCTTAAAAAACAGTTCGGGGACGTCCGTTATTCTATTTTATAGCATCTCCGAATTCAGTTTTTACAAATTATAAGTTTTATGGACAAAAACCCGGGGGAACTGAACCCGATTGAAGTATCACATGCCCTTAACTATTCACAAAATGTTACATTCTGCGCATTGTATTTCGAAAATGATTAGCGTCAAAATAAGGTGATCATTGGAATCAGCATACAAAAAACGCATCATACTCACACATATTTAAAAAGTCGTGGTGCTCTACGCAGTCTTTATCTGAAATAAACAAGAAATATTCGAAAAAATGTATTCAAAAATATCTTAAAATGCTAACTCAATATATGTCAAAAATTTTGTTGATTAAACAAAAGAAAACTACAAAATTGAAAATCGGATCAAAGTTGTATAGATCAGAATATTGTGAGAGAAAAACCGGAACAATTAGTTCGTGTATGCCAATTTAAAGGGTAAATATTATAGATATTTTACGAGTTATGTGTTTGTGAAACTTTGAAAAAAGTTAATCCAGCGAAAGATATTGGCATACTATTTTCATTTGTATGAAAGTTTGAAATAATGAATGAAACTTGGAAAAAAATGATTGAAACTTGGAAAAAAATAAACTTTTAAAAACGAGTAGTTCGCGTATGCCATTTTACAGAATTATTATTTTTGTTACGTAAAGCATGAAAAAGAACTTGACATACGATTATAGCGTGCACATGTGCAAGTTGAACTTTTTCGAAGTTGCATTAGTTTCTCTAATAATACCGAATGAATAGTTAGTGTAAGCCACTGGACTATGGGTAAGATATTGTGTAAATATGCAGAAAACAAGAATAGCATATATTTTTAAAGTGCTTAAATTATTGACATACGCCAAAATAAATGGTAAAAACATCAAGAATCGTATGCCGTAATTATGTGTCAAGTACTTTTTCATGCTTTAAATAACAAAAATAATAATTCTGTAAAATGGCATACGCGAACTACTAGTTTCATACACATGAAAACCGTATGCCAATAGCTTTCGCTAGATTAACTTTGTTCAAAATTTCACCAACACAACGCTAATTAATCGTTCAAAAACATCAATTTTTCCGTACAAATTTATCATTTAAATATACTGTCAGCGCAAGCGAGCGGTCTCATTTTATTTGCTCATAACTCGTAACACCCCCTGTAACACCCCCTCCCCCTGTCTATTATACTTAGCCTCTTTCTTAAACCTTTTCATTATCCTTCTTCTTGAATCTTTTCATTATACCCTTACCCAGTAACCACATCGCTGCCTTCCCCCACTCAGCTCACTGTATCTCTATTTCTAAGACTCCGCCGAGATCAACTAACTCCCGTGATTCAAAATCTTTGGATATCAATCTTAGAGTAATTTCAAAGAAGATTTGAAAAACAAATAGCCTCTCGTTATAATAAACCTAAGCTTAAAAACTCAAAATGTCAAAATTATGTAACACAGTGCATTTATTTTTCAAAATATACATACAAGGTATTTTATTAATGATGCCTTTCAAGACGATAAATTTCGAGACGGATGTTGCGAAAAGCGAGGTAGGATAACTGGAGGCCTCGAATTTTGAAACAATTCAAGGTGACTAAAATTCAAGTCCTTCAAAAGCGAGGCCTCGTTTGGGATCATCATGAAGGCTTGAGTTTCCATCTTCCGTTTCATCTTCATCTTGCATCTTGCATCTTCCGTTCGTCGAACAGACCGTCTGGGAAGCATCTCTCGTAGAATGATTGTAGGGGGAACTAAAATAATGTTTAATTCATGTTTTTGACCGGCATACAGACAACAGACCCTTGCTGGGAAGGATCAGGTAAGCTGGGGTCTTAGAGGAAGATACGGGATTTTCATTCAATGGTAGGCGTTCGTGCATCTGGCAGTGGAAACTCAATCCTCCAAAACAAGCCATAGACTATGCCTCGAAATTTTCAAGCCAAATCCGAGACGAAAAATTCAAGGCGGCAGGTATGTCTTGTCTCGTCTTGTTTTGATGCTTGACATTTCTCGCTCGGAAACAACACTTTATTGGTAATTCTCCACAGGCAAGGCACTTTAATGTCCATGGATTATATTATTGAAAATACTGATTGTATTATTATAAAACTTAGTAAAGATCCTCATTTTAGTTCCTCATAACCAGTTCCATAGTAAAAATTAGGTTATATTATTGTAAGCCAGAGTAAAAAAATATTGCGTACCGGAAAATTCGCTTTACCAGGGGTCCACACATGCCGGATGCAAATTTTGGAGTCACATGGGCAATGCATAATGGACCACTTTAAATGTATGCTTAAGAATCTTAAATTTATACTCAAAAACTACAATTTTAACCATTAATATTTTTGTTTTAATGCGATGTATACTAGATATGCACGCAAATATCAGTGTCTTCGAAAATATTTTTGAGGTTACGTCGACACATAAATAGCCGTCGTTTCACAATTAGGAATACCTTTTTGTCCAGCCTAAGGCGCACGTCTGTTGAATCTCGCGCTTCGCGTTCGATAATGTATGTACCTGGCGCTACGCGCTCGGCGACTGTAATTTGGCGATTGTGAATTCTCTTTTGCTAAAGCTCCTTTGGCTTTAACGAACACATTCACATCACGCATCGCGTGCTTCGCCCTCGATTTTGTCCAAAGTGCGAACTTTTCTACATTAAGTTCAACTGTATTATATCAAATGAATATTATATTCATTTCTGTATCTCCGCCTGGGACTGCTTATTCAGATATTGTAAAATAATGTACAAATTTTGTTTTTCATGATTACTTTAATATCTGTTCCTTGTTTTGCACTAATTTGTATACTCAGCTACCCTGAAAAATATATCATTTCAATAAATTTGTGTTATTATGATTCATAACATGCATTGATTTTGAAACAGATGTGTTTTCATTGTCTTGTTTTTATAATAAAAAAAAGTGCGCATCCTATAAAAAAACAACAATTTTGCTTATTAATATCTTATTGCACTTGGTGTCGTTTTTCCAGAAACTTAATCTGTTTATTTTCATGGTTGTTTTTTACGATTTAAACAAAAATACCCATCCTATAAAAAAAAATCGTAACAAATTTCTAGTTCTTTTTTAGATGAATAACTTTTGTTTATTAATTTTTTCCATACCTTGTGTTGTTTTACCAAACATTAAAATTTTTAATTGTTAATGTTATTTTTTACGATTAAACAAAAACTAAGCGTTCTATAAAAAATAATTAATAATAAATTTGTAGTACTTTTTTGGATTAACAGCTTTTGTGCTTATATTTTTTTCGTAGCTTGTGTCGTTTTTCCAAAACTTTAATTTTTTTATCTTTAATGTTATTTTTTATGGTTAAAACAAAAACTACGCGACTCATGAAAAAATGATTAATAACAAATTTGTAGCTTTTTTTTGGGAGCACAATTTTGTCTGTTCATCTTTTCTCGTATCTTGCATAGTTTGACCGAAAAATGGAATTTTTTATTGTTTATTATTTTTTGTGCGATAAAAATTTGAATATTCAGTTTTTTAAAGAAAATTCAGAAAGTTGTTATGATAATTTTGTAGGGTGTAAAAAAAGCAACGTTTTTCTTCTATTTACCACGAATAGCCGCACATAAAGTTTGTAAATCTTGAAAAAAATGGTCTCAAATATTTTGAAAATGCTCTTACTTTTTGAATTTATATCCAAAGTGTCTGGCTAACGAACTCGTCCTTTCTTTTTACTCCCTTATAAGGTGTGGTAAAGCGTAATCCAACCCGATAATTCTGTCGAAAGTTATTGTGTTCACAGACGACGACAACTTCGACAATGACAACAGACCCCGACGTAAAAACTATTTTTTCTGACTCAGGCGCCTCAAAACGTCGAAATTTTATGGAATCCGCGAATTTCATTTTTCACATAAAACCAATGCCTGCTCATTAAGATGAGAATGTAAAAAAGTCCAAGAAAACCTTGCGTATTTTCGTTAGTATCCATTGACGTAACTCACTTTAACTTTTCTATTTCTTAACAAAAGTTACTGAATAAAAGATAAAAATTGGGATCAGAGCGACAGAAAATGATTTGTTGTGATTTTTGTGTTGTTTTTCATCGACGTAACCTTACTTTTGCTTTTTCGAATAAATAATTTTGGTTTAGTTATAAAAGAGTATAAATAAACAAATAATACAATTTTTGTAGTTAGAAATGCAAAAAAAACAAACAAATTTTATTGCAGAACCAATAAGGTATTTTATGTTGTGACGTCAGCTGGCAAGCTGGCAACGTGGAAAAAAATGATTTTTCACCATAAGTGTATTGAGATATTAGTTTTTATTTTTAAGAAGCTATTAAATTGAATCATAAAAACGATATAACATTTTTGATACATTTTTTAAGTTAATTAAATAGCTTTTAGAAAATGAAAAATAATAATACAGTTATGGTGAAAAATAATTTTTGTCTAAGCTAATAAATAAATAAAGTTTTAAACTATAAAAAAAATTGATTGATTTTAATTTTTTTAAATTAATTAAAATCTTTCTTATTCAATCCATTTTTTAAAAACATTTTTTCCTTTTTTTATATCCAGTATATATTTTGTATTGTACTATTCCTCATTTGTGAAAATTTAATTACATTCTTGTTCTTTATAATGGAATAATTCAAGTTACAAAAAGATGGGAAATGGGTCAAAGTAAATTTTTCGCCTGAATTCTTTTATAAATTCTTCTTTTAATGGTAACGAACCTAATGTACTAGATAATGCAGACAATTTGATTTAAGCTGGCCCGCTGACTATACAATGCCACATAAGTTATGTATTAATAAAAATTGCAGCCAGCTTTTCTATGATGGCCATCAGACGCTTGCTGTGCAATTATCCAATATCATTCAAGCCGAGCCACCATGTCCTCCTTCAGATCGTTTACTTCATTTGATGCTAATCGGCATGGCCCATGAACCTGATCGGAGCAAGAAAGAACTTGGCACTAATTGTACTTATTTACCTTTGGATAATATCATTGGCCCAGGTTTGGATTTAGAATTTGAAACTGAAGCTCAAGTACAAGCACCAGAACCTGCTCAGTATGAAACAGCCTACGTCACTTCACACAAAGGCAATTGCAGAGCTGGAGCTTTTTCGGCTGACGGACAATTGATTGCTACTGGTTCAGTGGATGCATCTATAAAAATATTAGATGTAGACAGGATGTTAGCTAAGTCTGCACCTGATGAAATAGCAGCCGGTGATCAGGCAGGGGGACATCCAGTAATACGTACTTTATATGATCACCTTGAAGAGGTAACATGCTTAGAATTTCATCCAAGGGAACCTATTTTAGTATCTGGCAGTCGTGATTTCTCAGTAAAACTTTTTGACTTCAGTAAAGCGAGTGTTAAAAAAGCGTTTCGCACAATCACAGACGCCGACCAAATTAGATGTTTATCGTTTCATCCAACTGGCGATTTCCTAGTAGTTGGTACAAATCAACCAGTGATTCGTTTGTACGACGTTAATACTGCCCAAAGCTTTGTATGCAGTATACCGAATCATCAGCATACAGCTGGTATAACAAGCATTAAGTACTCACCAGATGCAAAAACCTACGCCTCTGCTGGCAAAGATGGGAGTATTAAATTGTGGGACGGAGTTTCCAACAGGTGTATCAATACATTTGGCAAAGCACATGATGGATATGAAGTTTGTTCTGTGGCCTTTACAAGAAATGGGAAGGTTAGAATTTATTTTACTATAATTAACAAATTTACATCGCCTGTTTACAACGTCTGTTTTTTCAAATGGATTTTCCATTTAATTTTTGTCTTTAGATTGTGCTCATCGCTGTAGTTTTTGGAATTTTCTAATGAAGTTTGGAGAAAATATGTTTTAAAGTATCCTTGAAATCACCATTAGATTTAAAAGTTGCTATTTATTTTGTAACCAAATTAACAATTATTTTCTAGTCTATTGTATAACTCAGCCCAAATAATCTTTAAGCGCTTCGTTTATCGAGCGAAGTTTGTGCAAATGACTTTCCTCTGCGCGACTAATCTTCCATGCGTATGATGATCAAAAAATTTCCTTCAAACTATTTCGTTGTACAAGCATTCAAAACAATTATTTCTTTTAGCAGAAAAGATCATTATCGCTTTGAAAAATAAAAGTGTCAATATGGTGCTCGAATAGCGATAGTGGAGTTCTTGCTGCAGTCAAAAATATCCTAAAATAAAAACTTTTTAAAATGTTCATGAATCGCTATTTTTATGTTTGGCATTTGGTTATAACTGGGTTGAAGTTAATTTTCTTGACAGCGCAAAATTTTAATTTTTAATTATTTGGTTAATCTAATTTTCTCCACAAAAATGTCACTAATTGCAAATTTGCTGATTAAAGTGTTTAACGAATGAGTTCTGTAGTGAATACCTTTCAGGGAGATACACGGACAAATGTTCGATATAAATGGTATTTAAATCAGTTCTAACTTTCTTTACAAAAAATGTCATTTATTGAGAATTCACTGATTAAAGTGTTTAATTAATGTGTTCTGTAAAGTAAGTGATTTAGAAAAACCAAAAATTTAGAAACGTTCCTTATTCTGACATCTTTGAAGCTTGAAAATGCTAAACTCATTAAATAATTTATTCACAGTATTTGCAACGTTAACTGTACCAAGTAAATACTAATAAACTACACTAGTAAACTACACACACACAAAGAATACTAAAAAACACTAGTAAACAGCTCAAATTTACAGGGTGATTATATCGCCTTAAACACCTTGTAAATCCCAGATTTTACCATTTTTATTCCTAAGAGTTATTCAATATTTATCTCGAAAATGATAGAAAACCTTTAAAGTGTCGAAATTTGAAGTGAAAATTTTCATATTAAAGGATCAAGATGTAAAAAAAGCTGAAATTTTTAATAGAACAAGCAAAAATTAAACGTTTTTCATAAGCTTTGGTTTTCAAAAATAATAATTTATTCAATTCAAATAATGAAATTAAAATATAAAAAAATGGTCCAAAATTGTCAAATGAAACTGAAAATCATCGTCTGAGATTTTTGTGAGAAAGGTCTATTTTTGGTTAAAACAATTATTTTATAGAATTTTCTACAAATTTTTCATTCATTCTCATGCGTACGTCCATCTGGAAACACCTTGAATATGTATTTTTTAAATGTTTTTTTATGCCTCGGACGCACTTCAAAGATCGAAAATAGTGTAAATAGTGTCACCAAATTTTAAAAATAGTATCAAAATAGTCTAATCAAATTTTTCAATTATTAAAATTCCTATGTATTTATAGCAGGATTCACAGTCTTTCTCCTTTCCCTCATTTTTCCACTTAATTTGGAACTGAATTAATAGATCCCAATAAGGAAATCCAATTCTTTTTGGTTATCAGTTTATTATTTTGTGTTGAAAAATCTACTATTAAATTTTTGGTTATGAATTCATCTTATTTGGTTAAAAAGTAAATTATTATGTTGAAAATTCAATAATTTTCCTAACAACTTATACTTTTTGGTCGAAAATTCAACTGTTTTGGTTGAAAATGGTTAAAAATTAATTTGTAGCTTCTGCTCGAAAATTCAACAATGTGTTTAAAGTTCAAAATATGTCAGTGTAAAGTAAAGAAAAAGTGGCATTAGTGGACAACTGTGAGAAAATAGTGTCTTTAGTGTGTTTTTTTTTCTCAAAATAGTAGCAAAATAGTGTCATCGCTTAAAAATACTGTCAAATAGTGTCAATAGTGTGGTGAGTCCGAATTTTGTTTTCTAAATATTAAAAAAATATTGAAAGTACTGTGTCGGATTATGTCATGCGCGGCGAGTCACATTTTGTTAATGAGAAAAATAATCTGCTAATTTAAAGAATTGTACGAAACTTTGAAGCAATGGTGTCATTTATATTGAATTTACTGGAATCTTCTGGCTATAATTAAAGGAACTTCTGCAAATCATATACAACTTTCTCAAATCATATAAGATTTACTCAAATCCCAGCGGAATTGAAAGGTTTTCCTTTTTTCACAGAAAATTTTATTTCAAGTTTTTTTCTCTAAAGAAGAATAGGATAAGGGCGATTGCCAAAAAGTTGATCCTTTCAAGTCCCAGCTATTTTCAAAAGTTCATTAGTCCTCTTAGCACATTTACCAGATATGAAATTTTTAGAATGTACCATGTTTTTTCGTTCCTTCCAATATCTCGCATCTGCTTTTTCCTTGCCTTCAATATCTTCATGCCCGGAAACTCAGATAATACTGACCCAGGGTTTACCGGCAATCTTAAGAAGATCTTGAAGGCTTTAATAGCTATTATTTCAGCGTGGAAAACTGTAGAGACTGTGCCTATTGCCGTTGTTATCTCAGCCCTGGGCTACTTCCCACTGGGTGGATGAAGGAACTTCTCCCTGTGAGCACCCCTTGAAACTTAGGCCTTCACTTCATTACCATTTAGTGAAGTATGTACCGTTCTGCTTTTCAACATGGAGTGCTTCCGTCTGTTTACGGTGTCACTAACTCCGTATGTTTGAGCAGAACCATATATGGATTCATTGGGGTGTTGAATGTCCCCTCTATGTCTAAAAACGCTGCAATTGCTACTTCACCTTTTCGCATTATATTATTAATGCGTAAAGTAAACACATAGAGAGCGTCTACGGTAGATCTGCCTTTTTGAGAGGCAAATTGATTTTTATGGAGAGGGTTTCCCCTTACGATTTCCTCTTTCAAGTAAAGGTTCAATAATTTTTCTAGTGTTTTCAGCATGAACAAGGTCAAGGTGATCGGCTTAAAGGATTTTGCATTATTGGAGGTATCCTTAACCGGATTTGAAATGAAGATTGCCTTAACCTTCTTCCATACTACTGAGGAGTATCCCATTGCTAAGCTTGTCCGATCACGACCATATTTAAAGTATTTAAAATTATAGGCACGCGAACACATTTGTGCAAACTGTTCGAGCCAAGTGAACAGTAAGTGCATGCTTAGAGCACTGGCTCCCAAGCTAAAAATGCTACTAAATCGATACTCAGTCTGCATGGGTACTTAATAGTCGATAAGGAAGGACTTCAAAATTAAATTAAATTTCTGCAAAGCTGAACATGTAGTAACGCACCCATCCCAAACTACAAACTTAAAACCAAAAATTGCTAAATAATTAAGAATTTCAAATATTACTTCAAAGTCTGTCTCACAAGTTTTTTTGTCTGGTCACGCGGTACACAGTGGGCTATTTTGCAAAATTTCTTTAAAAACCTAATATCTTTTGAGTGAATTGACCAAAATGGATATTCCTTGAAAATGATAAAAGCTCATCAAATGCACAATCAGGAAACATTGTAGAGAAAAATGTTCCCGAATTTCCCGGCCTGTGAAATGCGGGAAAAGACAGTCATTTTTTGACAACATTTACAAAATTGTTCTGGAACTAGGAAATAAAAGTTTCTTTTAGTGCAAGGCACCATATTTTGAAGATTTTTCAAAGCTGAAACTATAGTTTTTGAAGGTCTTTAACGTTGCTTAATATACGCGAGTGCCACGATTTGTCAAAAAAAATCATAATTATTACTGAAAATGGCCCCCAAAAAAAGTGGGTCCCTGTGTTGCATGGTCGAGTGAGTTAACAATCGTTTGAACTCGCCGGAAACTCACGCAAATAAATCGCATTCAGTCATGCCACAAACGTAGATTTGTACCTGACGTTGAGTATAATACTAACGGCTTTTTTACAATTCCACATTTCCATCTACTTTTTGTAAATCAGACACTTCAAATTTCTTTTCCGTGATGTTGAATAGAGGAATATTTTTGCACTTAGCGGCGCACTTTATTTCAAGAATTTTTGCAACTCAATATGAAATCGATACTCGTATTCGTAGTCAGCGACCCCGAACACCCTTGTATACCAAATTTGGAGGAAATCGCTTTATTTTTAAAAAATTTGTCCGCCATATTGGATCCGCCATCTTGAACTTTAGATTCGTAATTAGCGAGCCCAAAAAGCCCCGGATACCAAATTTGGTCAAAATCGATTGATTTTCCAAAAGGGACCACTTGCCACGTGGTTTTGGTCGCCATATTGGATTTCACCCGGATCCAAACAATTTGTACAATATGGGCTTTGAAAGTAGAGTTCAAGACCTTCAATTGGGAATGTTGCAGACCTCAACAGGGTTGATGATGCTGGTTTTGTAATCAATTTAGTAAAAAAATAATGCTGGTCACGTGGTTTTGGCGGCCATATTTGACCTTTCGATTGAGCACCTATAGACCTTTATTGGACCAAACCAATTTTGGCTTGTAGGGGGACATCTACGGGTACCAACGACTTTGACCTTGAACTCGGTTTTGAAGGTTATTTCAAGGTCAGAGCAATTTTTTTAAATGGAACCACTTATTTTTTACTCCGGATTTGAAAAGAGCGGGAAATTTTACGTTCAAAATGATATTTTTATCAAGGTATTGGTAAGGTGAAATGAAGGTCAAGTTTGAGAAAAACGTTAAAAAACTGATGTAAGCTTGGAATGCACGTTGAAAACGGCGCCTCTGGTTTTGAAATCTGGATCCGAAACAATTAATAAGCCAAAAACTCAACTCAATAGCCCAATAACCCAATAACACATTATTGGTTATTGGTTGATTGGGTATTAGTTGTTGGGTTGTTGAGTTTTTGGCTTATTAATTTTTTCGGATCCAGATTTAAAAACCAAAGTCGTCGTTTTCAACGTGCATTCCAAGCTTACATCAGTTTTTTTAACGTTTTTCTCAAATTTGGCCTTTATTTGACCTTACCAAT
>CAKNWT010256326.1:0-16827 GCA_932066315.1 Andricus coriarius | reverse complement strand
CACTGATAGAAATAATAATGTTGATTCAACCATATGACCGTTGGTTGAAAAATTACGAGTATATTTATAATATAATACGTGTACTTCAATGATAAAGAGTAGGAAATGCACTTACTGAAATATGGTAAATACAAGTTACTTATATTTGTGGTACAAAAATGTAATATTTGTGTTGCTATTATATGAAATGTGTAATTCTATTAAACATTTGCTTGAGGGAACTATCTCTGAAATGTTGTCGTTTAGCAATACCCTTTGTATGACTGATTTACCCGACTCGCTTTGTTTAGTCCACAACAGGCCCATCTTGATCGCGCCTGCGCGTCGACTTTCGTAAGCAACAAGAATCGGATGGCCAAAACAGACATACTGTATGGCTGTATCTATACCAGCAATAAAATAGAGCTAATTTAATCATAAATATTGTTGTACCACTTATTCATTTCTATCAGTGTATATTAAATTTACTGCACGTATATGCATATTGCTTCCATTACATTTATAATAAAATCGCTATAGAAATTTCGAACAGTGTATATTTTTATATATTTCTTTAATAATTCGTCAATATAGTGGTATATCCAATTTTAATGCAAATGAGTTTACTTGCGTGTATATTAAATGTATTCGATATCATAAAATGAAAAAGATAATGACTCTAGAAGGGGTATTGTAACACTAATTAACGGTGTTCCTTGTTTTTTGCTGTTTTTTATTATTTCATTATTATTGCGACTAGAATAATTACTAAGGTCAGTACCATGGTTAGAGTAAATAGTACTTTTTGAGTAAATTCTTGTTGGTGAAATATTTCGTAGTTTGCGTTTTCTATTATGAATATCTGATTTTCGAGAATAGATAAGGGTATGTCTTCTTTTATTTGAAATTTTGTCAGGAATTTTTTCAACATTTTGGGTGATTGCGTAGAGTAATTAACTAAGGAGGACGTGACATGAGTGAAGGCAAGAGATGATTGGGACAAGGAGGTAGAGAGAACTAGTTCTTTTAGATTATATCGTGAATAATAGAATGGGTTAGAAGGGATTAGTTTACAGTTTGATTGTATTTGCAATATTCCCTGGTTTTCAATTTTAAATGAGTGTCTTTGGTTATCAGGACAAAGTAGTTGAATTTATTTAATAGAAGGTGTTGATTAAATCCAACCGTAATGAACTTGTAATGGAGACCAAATAAGGTAGTTATAGAAATTGACATAAAATTGACATCTACATGGATTTGATTCAGTAAACATTTTTATTTCGCAAATAGGATTCGTTGAAACATTAGAAATTGGAACTTGCGAGTCACAGAATATTCCGAGTGTCGTTTGGTAACATGATTTAAGAAACGTATTTCCTACTGAAAAATAGGTTTGATTGAGATTAGATACTGTTAGGTAAGTAACTTGGGGTTTTATGAAGATTGAAATTGTTTGGTTTATATTGAAGTCAGGAATTATAGGCATAGGGTGAGGTTTAAATAGATGAAATTCATCTGAAGAGGGAATGGGTACTGTTAATGAACAAATTAATTGATTTCTGTGGACGAAGTGTAAGATTTTCGAAAATTACAGTATTTCTGAAATATGAGAAAAGAAACGAGCGGAAAAATGGCAGCTTCGTCTGATTTGAATAACTGATTTGAATGATGTCTGATAAATCATTAATCATTTATCATTCTGATGTCTGATTTGAATGTTGCGGTTTTTTGCTAGTTGGTAGTATTTTTTTCTTTAATAGATATTGTTTCTAAAAGGATTTCTGAAAGGTTTGATATTTGTTGCATCAATGGATTTTGAGAGAGATAGATATTTCCTTCTTGCCAGAGATTTGAAAATTCTTTCATTTTGTTGCTATTTCGAATTTTCCGCGATATTGGGTTTTTATTTGTTCTTATTGTTATGTGAGTAATATAACCCAGGCAATCTAAAATTCTTTTATCGAGTTTTTTTATTTTGCCGTTCCAATTACATTTATTTTTTTCCTGGGAAATTCGTGCAATAATTAGAAAGCTCTACATAATTTTCGGTTAGAAGGTGTTTAGGGTCGTATAATTCTGCAATTTCAACATATGACAAAAAATGAAGATTTTCAGAAAAAACACGAAATTCAAAAATTGGCTCAAAGAAAATTCCTGGCCAATGGGTAATTGGAGCGTTTATATAGGGGTTTTGAGTTGACTCTGTTCGGAAAATGAGAAGTCTTATTAGAGAAATTCCAGTCAGAAGTGGATGACTCATTTTGATTTTACGACGGCTGAAAAAAGAAGAACATAAAATATTAGCATGTTTTACGTGAAATTTTAAATGATTACAGTTTTGTTATCCTGGTTTCTCTTGTGAAGAAAATTTTGAATATGCGGTCGAAGGTGTTTGGTAGTGCTAATGCACGGGGTGATGGGATTCGCGTGGATTTTTGTTTTTCCCGTATAAGTCTCTAAGTTAACATTCTCGCAGAGGTCATATTTTCGCATTAATAAACGGAGGGTATCTAGTGCA
Source organism: Andricus coriarius (assembly GCA_932066315.1). Classification (NCBI taxonomy): domain Eukaryota; kingdom Metazoa; phylum Arthropoda; class Insecta; order Hymenoptera; family Cynipidae; genus Andricus; species Andricus coriarius. The sequence continues at coordinate 14,330 of CAKNWT010256326.1, read as the reverse complement.
GCTTTACTTTCAGCTAATTCTTTTGTAGCACCTGTTTGAATTACTAGGTGGTAGTTAATAGTTATTTGACATAAGAAGAAGGAATCTGATTTTGAATGTTGGTCTTCATATGTTATAAGTTGAGCTTCCGGTAGTCCGTATCGAATTAGGAAATTCTTCAGTATCATAGCGTGATTTAACATTCCCAAGGAAGTGTGCTTTTATTTTTTATATCTTGTGGCGCGTGGGCGTATTTCAACAGGGGTTTCCATAATTAAAGTGGTTGACTAAGATATAAAGAGTTTGTTGGAACTTATTATATTGATTTGGTGCCCTGTATCCACATTTGATGCACTTCTTGTAGCTTTTTACTGTGCACTTTGATGTGCTAGGGGAAGGATCCAAATGAGAATTTTGTGGGCGTGAAAAATAGTGTTTTCTGCAAGGGATAGGGATTTTATTTTTAGGATAATAACTTTTGATTTAAAAACTTTCAGTCTTTTGTTCATTATTTATACAAAAATTGTTGATTTTTGGTGGAAAGTTTGTAACAGTAACGTTGTTGGGTGAGATATGGAAGTTTTTTAGATCATTAAAGTTTTTTTCTTCATTAACTTTGTCCAAAAGATCTCTTCAAATTATTAAATTAATAACTTTAATTGCTGCAATGTTTTTTGCTTTTTTACCAGTATTTGCTATTCCCGTTTGTTTGATGTTTTGGACTGTGCAGGTGGCAATCCATGTTGTGTTTTCTGGTGATGTTTTTATATTTATTGTTGCGAATTGTGGGCTTGGAAGATTATTGTGAGTAAAGTATGCTTGAAGTTTTTCGCAATTCGTGCTACTAAATTTTGGTTGGAAGGGTTCATATCTACTTTCATTACCTTCAGTAATAAGGAAATATAAACTTTTTGCTGCGTTTTGTTTAATTAATTCCTCATCTTTGCCACTATTGACAATTAAAAAATTCTGATATTTTAACTTTATTGAGTAGTGGTATTGGTTAATTCCGTTATGACTGATTTTTAGTTTGTAATCTAGTGTTTCTTTTCCCCTTCGTCCCATGAACTTGTTTAATAGGGTGACTTAACCTTCGTGTGACATGCTTGTTAGATTTTTATAGAGTTATGTTGATTGTTAATTTCTTCAGTAAGTTGTGATTGCGGATAGAGGCTGAATTCCGTAGTAGCGTGATCTTTACCTGTATTACTGTGTTGTATTTTGTCGTTCTGAATTTTTGTTTATAGTCCTATTTGTTGGGCTTCTAATTGTGGAACAGACGGTTTTGGTCTTTCTATTGGTTTTTGTTTAACTAAATGTAAAAGTAAATTAGTAACTGAATCCCACAGTGCTCTGATAAGATGAAATGACCAGCCGAATAATTTATGTAAGGCATATCCAGGTATAAGGGTGTCTGCAATTAATTTTATTCCTGTAATTATGATTATAATTTCAATTAGTCCTGCGCTAGTGGTGCCAAAGTTTGTAAAAACTGTCCAAATCCTTCCCCAGGCTGATTCCGCTATTTTGTCTAATGTTTCTTCGTCTAAAAGGTTAAATACTGTGAATCCTTGTTTATTTTTTGGTTCTCCCATTGCCCCTCTAACTATATGATTCAGGACCATGGGGTTTTTGGCATGAAACATAATGTGTTCGCGCAATTTTTCTAGCTCATTTTGTAAGTAGATACCGCTTGTAGCTAATGATGATGGATTCGTGTATTTCTATGTAGGTTTTGTTTTGGGTTGCATTATATCAGGTGTTGGTACCTTTAATAGGAGTGGGTAGCATTTTAAACTACTTTTCGCCAAAGAAATACATTGTAGGTATGAATGTGTTGCAATTGACTTCGGTGCCTGCTTTTGAAATTATATGTGTTCTTGGAGTGAGAAAAAATGTTTTCTTTCCTATCAGAATTGGAAGTTGCATATAACATTCTTTAGTTTCGCGAAAAGTAACTTTTACGGGGACGCACTGAATAAGATGAATTACTTCTCCGGCTACTACTGACACGTATCCCTGTCCTTTCATAAGCTGGTAAGCAAACTCGTCGGGTGCTTGGCTAGCTAAAATTAATGAATTTTTCAGGACCTGTTGTTCTAGTTCGCATTTTTGAACTAGAACGTCACGATAAAGGCGTTTTACTTCTGTGCGGATGTGTCTTTCGACGTAAACAAATTTTGAGTTTACATAAGTAAATAAATCCATATTATGAACTGATGGGCCGATATTTTTCAAAAAGGGTGTTTCTTGTTTTGTTTCATAAAGTAATAACTTTGGGTGTTATGTTCGAAAAAAAAATATTATTTGCTATTCCTGTATAGAGTACTTCATATTGGTTGAAGTTGCATGTATTAGGAGGTATTGGATTCCGAAAGGTGTGGCCTCCTTTTACATCGATACACGTAGCTTCAGAAGCTGTGCATGAAACTCCTGAGCTTAAACGGATTTTATTTTCATTCAAGTTGATTGAAGTGTAATATTCTTGTAGTTTTGTGTTTCAAGTTGCATTGTTCATTCGTGATACCTTGAATATGTTCTTTGTAGCTATTGGCCACTGAGGAAATGTGAGAATGCGCTCCGCAGTATAATATGTTTCGATTCACTTCTATTTTGCATTGTATTACTTTTGTATAGGTATAATCGCTTATTTGTAGTAATTGTATATTTACAGGATTGGTGAATAATTTTGTCTCAGGAATGTTGCATCCTCCTACCTCTAACAGGGAGAGGGTTGTTATATTAAGTTCGTTCGGACCACAATCATATCCCACGATGGCATTAATAGGAGGTGGTTGAAGTCAATATGAAAGAAGTAGTGCCACGAGGAACAGAGGCTCCAGAACGTGGGATTTTTCGGCCCCCACCACTTTCCCATCTGGGAGAAATCCACGAGCACGAGCAAGATGCCGAGCTCCCTCGAGGCCCGAATTTACTATTCGGGTTCTTTGGCTATTACGTTCACTTGATTTTTTTTTTTCAAAAATTGACACCTGAAAGAAAGTCTTCAAATGCATGATTGTAATGAAGTCTTGAGATATTTAATGATGATGTTTTTAAGCGATTCTTATGGAATGTTTTAAACCATCCAATTCTACAGTTTCATTATTCATGATTTATGTTTTATTTTTCAATTGATTTTAAATATTGCAAAGTCAAAATAATAATAAATGATAATCATTTTTAATTTATTAAATTAATCAACATTTTTACTGTATATTTACCTCTGATACTTACTTTTCTTTTCATGTTATTTTAGGCTCTAATCACAATTTGGGGGATTTTAAGAGAAAAAGCCAAAAAGTTATTAGCTTGACCTCACATGAATGTATATCATTAAGCTATTTGCCTTTCGGCGAACCTCTAGGGGTAAGCGTGACACTACCCGATTCGGGTAGTGTTTTTGTAGGTGGATAGTTTCTTGTAGTAAATAACTACAAGTGTGGGCTCTTCACACCCACGACCGCCAACAGCAACGCAGTAGTATCAGACGGTCACCCATCCAAGTACCCATCCAAGTTTTTACAATTTTATTTTAATTGTAAAATAGTTGTAATTGGAAATCCATTGTAAATAATTGTAAAATAAATTTCACAAAATTTATTTGATAAAGAAATATCGCATGATTTGAAAAGGGCAAAACAATTTTTAAGGTCATTCTTTGTACTGTACTCTGTATACATTAATTTTATAAATGAAAAATATTAATACTTTTTATAAATATTCCGAAATGTTATTTGAATATGATACACATTGATATTTATTTTAAAAAATCTTATAAATAGTTGGTCATTATATCCATTTTACGACATTTTTATACCATTTTTGGCCTTAGGGAATAGATTTGAAGAATGAAATTATAAAAATATCACCATGAGTTAGTTTTTGATTGAAAATTATATTTTTTATTGAAACTTTTATTTGACATATCTGAAATATTAAGAATTTTGTGAAATTTTCTCAAGAATCCTGTGAAAATTATATTTATATAACTTTAAGATAAGAAAACAAAAAAACTTGAAAAATAAATATTTATTCGAAATTCTTATCTTGTATACAAAAATATTTTTCGCCTTAAACTATAATTTTATGGAAATGTTCCTTTTTTCTTCACTGAAAAATTTTTATGATTTGAAAATGTATTTATTTGGTTGAAAATTCATTTTTTTTAAAGCTGGTTTAAACTGTTTTAAAGCAAAAATTAGAATATTTTCATTCAAACAGAAATTTTTACATTTTTTGTTGAAAATTCAGCTCTTTTGGTTGAAAATTCAGTTTTTTTTTAATTCGACTGTTTGGTTAAATCAAATACTGAAAAAAGATAAAAAATAGCAATCTCTCCAACTGGTCCAAAAGGTTAAACCCATATCTATACAACCGTTGGTTAACATTTTTAAAAGTTTTTGATATCGTTTGAAAGGCAAGTCTTCATAGTATTTCACTCACTAATGGAGATATTTTCATGATTTCATTCCTGAAATCTAGTCCCTAAGGACAAGCATGGTACAAAAATGTCGTAAAATTTAAAAAATAACCAACTATTTACAATCATTTTTTAAATAAAAATCAATGTGTGTAATATACAAATAAAATTTGGGAATATTTATAAAAAGTATTAATATTTTTCATTTTTAAAATTAATGTAAACAGGCTTCAGTTTTTATTTGAAATTTCACGACAGTTTTTGGTACCATGTTTGACCCTGGGGCAGAATGAAGGAAAAATATTCTAAAAATACGTTCATTAGATATTAAAATAGTACAAAGGATTTCCTTAAAAAATTGTTTTGTCCTTTTAAAATCATGAGATATTTCTTTATGAAATAAATTTTGTTAAATTTATTTTACAATTATTTACAATTAATTTCCAATTACAATTATTTTACACTTAAAATGTAAAAATAAATATAAGTTTTCTGATATTCTTGAGAAAATTTCTAAATATTTTCTAAGATCTCAGATACTTTAAATCTAAATTGAAAAAAAAATTTCAACCTAATGGTTTAGATTTCAGGCAAAAAAGGTTCATTATCAACGAAAAATGTGATCATTGCTATTTCAAATACAAAACATTGATTTTCAATAAAAAATGGTGGGATTTAACTTTAAGAAAATGAATTTTCAACAAAATAAATCAATTTTCAAGTAAAAATGATTTTTAGTCAAGAAAAAAGGAAAATTTCAAACAAATTATAATTTGCGGCAAAAAATCATTTTTAATACAAAATAAAATTTTCGAATAACTATTTATTTTGTAGGTTTATTTATTTTTAAGTTTGTATAAATATAATTTTCCTAAGATTCTTAAGCAAATTTTAAAATATTTATTAATATTTCTATATATCAGTCAAAACTACAACATTAAAAAAAGTTTTAACCAAACAGTCGAATTTTCAACCAAAAAAAGATGAATTTATAACCAAAAAAAGCTGCATTTTCAACCAGAAAGGTAATACTTGCTATTTCAATGAAAAAATTCGAATTTTTAATTAAAAAAAGTTAACATAAACTTTAAAAGAATGAATTTTCAACCAAATAAATACATTTTCAAATCAAAAAAAAATTTAGTGAAGAAAATAGGAAAATTTCAACAAAATTATAATTTAAGGCGAAAAATATTTTTGAATACAAAATAAAAATTTCGAATAACTATTCATTAAAATTTTTTTTTTCTTATTTTAAGGTTATATAAATATAATTTTCACATGATTCTTGACAAAATTTCACAACATTTTTCAATATTTCAGATAAGTCAAATAAAAATTTCAACAAAAAATATAATTTTCAACCAAAAACTAATTAATGGAGATAGGGTAGAATCAAAGAAAAATATTCTAAAAATATGTTTATGAGTTATTAAAATACTTCAAAGTATTTCCTTTAAAATTGTTTTGTCCTTTTCAAATCATGGGATATTTCTTTATAAAATAAATGTTGTTAAATTTATTTTGCAATTATTTACAATTATTCTCCAACAAAAAATGTAATAATTGCTATTTCAATAAAAAAAAATTATTTAAAATGAAAAACGATAGACGTTAACTTAAAAAAATAATTTTTTAAGAAAATAAATAAATTTTCAAGTAAAAATCATTTTTAGTCAGGAAAAAAGGAAAATTTCAACAAAATTATAACTTGATGCAAAAAGTATTTTTGTATCAAAAATCCAAATTTCCAACAACTATTTATTGTTTAAGTTTATTTATTTTTCAGTATTTATAAATATAGTTTTCGTAATTTTCTTACGAAAAATTTCAAAGATTTTTTATTATTTCTTTATGTCAATCAAAATTTGAACAAAAAAAAGGTTTTAACTGAACAGTTGAATTTTCAACCAAAAAAAGATGAATTTTCAACTAAACCTTTAATCTCTGAAAACACTTATCTCAAAATTACTAAATTTCGTTTTTACAATTTTAGTTTAATTGTAAAATAGTTGTAATTATTTTTAGAATATTTTTCCTTGATTCTGCCCTAGGGTCAGACATGGTACTAAAAACAGTCGTTAAATTTCAAATAAAACTGTAGTCTGTATACATTAATTTTAAAAATGAAAAATATTAATACTTTTTATAAACATTTCTAAATGTTATTTGACTGTGATACACATTGATATTTATCTCAAAATTTTTTGTAAATAGTTGGTTATCTTACCAATTTTACGACATTTTTGTTTGTACCATGTTTGGCCTCAGGGAATAGGTTTGAAGAATTAAATTATGAAAATATCTCCATTAATTAGTTTTTGGTTGAAAATTATATTTTTTGTTGAAATTTTTCATTTGTCTTATCTGAAATATTGAAAATTTTTGTGAAATTTTGTGAGTAATCCTGTGAAAATGATATTTATATAACCTTAAAATAAGAAAATAAAAAAATTTTCTTAAATAAATAGTTATGCGAAATTTTTATTTTGTATCCAATAATATTTTTCGCCTTAAATTACAATTTTGTTGAAATTTTCCTTTTTTCTTCACTAAATTTTTTTTTATTTAATTTGAAAATGTATTGGTTTGGTTGAAAATTCATTCTTTTAAAGTTTATGCTAACTGTTTTTAATTAAAAATTATAATTTTTACATTGAAATAGCAAGTCTATTTTTTGTTGTTGAAAATTCAGCTTTTTTGGTTGAAAATTCGACTGTTTGGTTAAAACTTTTTTTAATGTTGCAATTTTGACTGATATATAGAAATATTAATAAATATTTTAAAATTTGCTTAAGAATCTTAGGAAAATTATATTTTGAAACGGTCACTTTTGGTCGCCGCCTGAGAGCAGGCTACACGAACTCGCAGGATAAACCCTATACAGCGGTAGCCATCCGACAGGCGAGAATAGTTCCAGGTAGCGAAGCCAGGAGGCGTCGAATCCGCTCTCCCGCGACCTACCTCAACCGTAGAGCGTATAAGAAGGGAGGCGAAATGCAAATCGGGACCAGGCTAGGTCAACTCCCATAGGGAAAAACGGCAAAGTCACGAACTAGGGCGCGCGGTGCGAGGGGCATTAAGGGGTACAGAAATAGTTCACTGCCCGACACAGATGGCGTTCGCGCGGTTCTGAATTGTGGCGCGGGGTGGAGAGGGAGCAATGAAAATATTGGACAGTTCTAAACAGTGTTGTTATTGCATGTTGAAAAATGGATCCATTGGATAGAAAAAAATGTGTTGTTCTAAATTGCAGTAGCAAAAAAGTGTCAGATAAAGAGGTTATTGGCCATAAGTTTCCGACAAATCGGTCAGAAATTCTTTTTAGAACGAAGTATGAATAAAACTACATTTTTGATTTCACTTTAATGGTGTCATGCATTTATTTCAAATGAATGCAAAATAAAGCAAGTGGAAAATGTTAAATAACGATTTAAATTAAAATCAACTATCATTTATCATTTCACGTTATTTGTTTGCTTTATTTTGCATTTATTATCTCCCTTTTCCTTAATATAAGAAAATTCTGGCGCACACAAGGGCAATCTATACATGTACACGTGCACTAACACATGGAAGCTGACTTAGTTTCGCCGCCCGACACAGATGGCTCTAAAAACGGCACCATTTTTTCCCCACGTAGTCGACCTAGCCTGATCGGGACTCTCGAGTCGACCACGGGAAACCGAAGTCGACTCTCGAGTGGACTATGGGAAACCGAAGTCCACATCCGAGTAAGCTGCGAGGCTTCACGCTCTGGAAGGATATAGGTCCGTAGTTTTTCTATTCCGGGTACGCTGTACCAGGCTCCGGAATTATCGTATTCAGGGTACGCCGCCTAGGCTCCTGTATCATTTTTGTTTCTTTTTACTTGGGCACGCCATACCGGCTCCAAGTTTGTTTCTTTTGATTTTTGATAAATACTGTTTATTGTGTGACTAACGCTGGGTACGCTGCTCCAGGCTCCAGGTTTTCTTACAGGCATCGTTTTCTGGGTACGCTGAACCAGGCTCCAGATACTTTTTTGCCAACCTTTTATTTTGTTTGGGTACGCTGTTCCAGGCTCCAGACTTTTGACTTTTTGTTTTATCCGGGCACGCTGCAACAGGCTCCGGAGAAAGATTACCTCTTTTTTATTTCAGACCGCGAAACGGCTTACGCTCTACGAGGTGCCGTCTGAGTATTTGAAGTGTACAATTTCCCAAACGCGATACCACGACGGAAATTGTGAAGCCAGCGACCGCAGTATTATTATTGTTACCAGGTCATCATAGATTTAGAGTCCACGCGGTACGACTAAGACAGTGCAACCGCAGTATTAGGACGCTCTTCGGGTTGTGAAACCGTGATTTATCAGGATTATCCATGCGTGACATGTAGGCCTATGAAACTATGTAAGACTGAATAATTACAACCACCGAGACTGATAGCCTTTAAGGAATCCTCGCGAAGATAAGTTATAAGACTAGGATTATTCGTGCGTGATAGTACATCTTATGAAAGAACATAAGACTGAATGGATTGTAACTACGACGACTGATAGTCTGTAGAATCTCATCGTTATGAGATTAATTTGAAATTGAATAAATATTAATTTATGATTAATTTGTGCATACTTCAATCTATCTTCTCCTTTCTGGGTCTTAACTAATTTTACCAGGGCTTAGGGCTAGGTAAAATAAAACATAATAAAAAACGAACTCTTTCAATTTATAGAAACTTAAAAATAAATAAACTGCCTGAAAACTAAACTATTAGGTTGAAAATGTTTTTTGTTTTGTTCAAATTTTGATTTGAAATATCTGAAATCTCAGAAAACATTTCGAAATTTTCGCAAGAATATCAGAAAACTTATATTTATTTTTTCATTTTAAGTGTAAAATAATTGTAATTGGAAATTAATTGTAAATAATTGTAAAATAAATTTAAAAAAATTTATTTAATAAAGAAATATTTCATGATTTTAAAAGGACAGAACAATTTTTTAATGAAATTCTTGGTAGTATTTTAATAACTAATGAACGTGTTTTTAGAATAGTTTTCCTTGATTCTGCCCTAGGGTCAAAAATGGTACCAAAAACTGTTGTGAAATTTCATATAAAAACTGTAGTTAGTGAAATACTGTGAAGACTTGCCTTTCAAACGATATCAAAAACTTTTAAAATTGTTAACCAACGGTTGTACGGATATGGGTATAACCTTTTGGACCAGTTGGAGCGATTGATATTTTTTTAATCTTTTTTCAGGATTTGATTTAACCAAACAGTCGAATTAAAAAAAAATGAATTTTCAACCAAAAAAGCTGAATTTTCAACGAAAAATGGAAAAATTGCTATTTCAATGAAAAAATTGTAATTTTTGCTTAAAAACAGTTTTAATCAGCTTTAAAAGAATGAATTTTTAACCAAATAAATACGTTTTCAAATCACAAAAATTTTTCAGTGAAGAAAAAAGGAAAATTTCCATAAAATTATAGTTAAGGGCCATGTACTACATTATGACGTCACGATTACCACATTACCGACCTTTCCATGTTATTTTTTTCCGCCAATTTAAAAAGAGGGAAATTGAAATATCGTGCTAATTTTTTTTTAAATGACAGGTAATATTATGGGGCAGGTCTGTCTGGCCAATTAAAGTTGCTATATTATTGCTAAATGTATATATTTTGAATATTTGCAATGCTCACCTCGAAGCTCTTGCATTACAAAAGATTTAAATATGGGGGCTGCAGTGGGATTCCAATACCGTGTCGGAAATCGAACGGACCTCTTTTTCTAAGGTGTGGAGATGGAAAGAGAGGAGAAAGCCACTTGAGAAAAAGATGCAGGCGCCACCTCGCTGTTGCTGGGAGAAGCGCCCTGCCGGTTTAGCACAAACTGAGTCGGTAACGACGCTAGAATTTGGTAATGTGACTACATGTTAGAATATAAAAATATTCCCAGACATGTGCTTCCACCTTCTAATTTAGAAAAACTCAGGTTCATTCTTTGAATTTTCCGGAAGAAGCGACCTGCCGGTTTCGCACAAGCTGAGTCGGTAACGACGCTAGAATTTTGTAATGTGACTAGTGACTACATGTTCAGAATATAAAAATATTCCCAGATATGTGCTGCCACCTTCTAATTCACAAAACCTGAGGTTTATTCTTAGAATTTTTTGCATTCTTAGAATCCTCGGAATTCTTTTCAATTTTTCTGAAATCCTTTGAATTTTTTAAATTCTTCGAATTCTTTAGAATTCTGTGAATTATTTCGAAATCTTTTGAATTCTTCAAATTCTTTGGAATTCGAATGAACTCTTTGATGAATGCTTTAAATTCTTTTCAACTCTTGGAATTCTTTTGAGTTTTTAAATTTTTTTTCAATTCTTAGAATTCAGGAAATAAGTATTACTCAAGATTAAAACTAACAGCCTAAAATTAAAAATTAATTTCAATTCTCAGAAGTCTTTTGAATTCTTCGAGTTCTTCTGAAATCATTTGAATTCTTCGAATTTGTTGAATTCTTTAAACTCTTTCGTGAATTCTTTGAAATCTTTTGAATTCTTTGAAGACTTTTAAATTCTTGTAAATTCTTCTGAATTCCGTAAATTCTTTTGAATTCTATTGAACTCCTTGATGAATGCTTTGAATTATTTTTAACTCTTCGAATTTTTTTGAACTAACATTTTTTTTCAATTCTTCGTATTCCAAAATTAAGTATTACTTAAGTTGAACCCATGTTTTACACAGGGCGTCGTATACGACCCCAGACTTTGTAAACGACCCCAGACTCTTTTCAACTTTATGCAATTTCAAGAATTTTTTTTGTTTATTTAAATTTAATATTTAGCTATGTAACCGATATGATCTTTTAAAATAAGTATTCAACAAGATATAAAAAATGTTCAAGTAAAAATATTTAATACTTTATTATTTATAATAATATTTTCGCGCTGGGGTCGTCGACGACCCCATGCACCAAGTACGTTACTCCAGGGAGGTGTACAAAAAAAGGGTTGAATACTTTTGTACTCTTTGAATACTTTGAATTCTTGTGAAAGCTTTGAACTCTTCGCATTAAAAAATTAAGTAATTGAGTAAGCATCCGAGTAATCGTGATTTAGTACCAGTAATGGTGACGCCAATGTTCTTCTTTTCTGTCCACTTTCAATTAATTGGAATTTCATTTAATACTATAAAATGCTAAAAATAAATGTGATCTTTTTCTTCTAAATGTTTCTTTAATCAGATTTTTTAAAAATACATTAACCAAGTTACACAATTATTGGGACCTACACCACTATTGGGACCTTCACGATTACTGGGACACTTACCTTACTTAAAATTACAATAAGAAAAATACGAATTCTTATTAATTCTTTGACTCCTTGAATTCTTTTGAATTTATTGAGTACTTTTGAATTTCTTGAATTCTTTTGAATTCCTTGAATTCTTTTGAGTTCTTCGAATTCTTTTGAGTTATTTGAATTATTTTGAGTTATTCGAATTCTTTTAAATTCCTAGAATTCGTTTGAATTACTTGAATTCTTTTGAATTCTTCGAATTCCTTTGCATTTTTTTGAATGCTTTGCATATAAATTTAATAAGGGGTCGTGCACATGTTACGCCACACTTTTTTCCTTTGTTTAAATGAATACGAGAATAAAATTTCCTCGAAGCCAAGAGGATACAAAGCCATAAATAAAAGAAAGGCGTGTTTCGTATTATGTGCACGACCCCTAATTCGGTAAACATCCCAGTAATCGTGATCTTAATACCAGTAATAGTGACGCCAATTTTCTTCTTTTCTGTCCACTTTGAATTAATTGAAATTTCATTTAATACTATGAAATTCTAAAAATAAATGTGATCTTTTCCTTCTAAATGTTTCTTTCATCAGATTTTTTAACAATACATTAACCACGTCACACAATTATTGGGACCTACACCACTATAGGGACCTTCACGCTTACTGGGATACTTAGCTTACTTAAAATTACAATAAGAACAATACGAATTCTTATAAATTCTTTGACTCCTTGAATTCTTTTGAATTTCTTGAGTACTTTTGAATTTCTTGAATTCTTTTTAATTCCTAGAATTCGTTTGAATTACTTGAATTATTTTGAATTCTTCGAATTTCTTTGAATGCTTTGGAATTCATTGCATTAAAACATTTAATAAGGGGTCGTGGACATGTTACGCCACACTTTTTTCCTTTGTTTAAATGAAGACAATAATAAAACTGCTGCGAAACCAAAAGGATACAACGACATAAACAAAAGAAAAACATGTGATGTATTATGTGCACGATCCCTTATTGGGTAAATATCCCAGTAATCATGATCTTAGTACCAGTAATGGTGACGCCAATTTTCTTCTTTTCTGTCTACTTTGAATTTATTGAAATTCCATTTCATACCATAAAATCCTAAAAAGAAATGGTATTTTTTCTTCTAAATGTTATTTTTATCATGTTTTTTAATAATAAATTAAGCAAGTTACACGATTATTGGGACCTTCACGATTACTGGGACACTTACTTGACTTAAGATTACAATAAACGATCTAAAATTGGCAATTCGTTTCTTCGAATTCTTTTGAAGTCCTAGAATTCTTTTGAATTCCTAGAATTCTTGTGAATTCCTAGAATTCTTGTGAATTCCTAGAATTCTTGTGAATTCCTAGAATTCTTTTGAATTCCTAGAATTCTTTTGAATTCTTCTAGTTCTTTTGAATTCCTGGAATTCTTCTAAATTCTTTTGAATTCTTCTAGTTCTTTTGAATTCCTGGAATTCTTCTAAATTCTTTTGAATTCGTTCCTGCTACAAAAAGTATAATTATCGAAGTTTTTGAAAATACACAATTTCAAGGATAGGGAAATGAAGGAGATTTATGAAAAATAATATTGAAGACGATTTTTACTGCAAAAATAATATTATTTGTATACATACAAGAGATTTAAAATGAAAACTCACATTAAAAGACTGAAAAAGAAATAAATAAATTGCGAAAAACAAAACTTACAAACCGCAACTTTTACCAACACGCAGGTCGCACAGGGTAATTTTCGTCCCGCTGAAAAGTTCATGACTAGCCGAGGGCGGCCCTGTCCCTTTTCGATTTGTCAACAATTTCAAAGTGAATTTTTGCTTGGGACAAAATCGTCCCATGTGCGACCGCGCAGGGTTAATACAACACATTCTTCATATCAAACTAAATATAAAAATTGCCTGCAATCAAATGAGTGTTTCAAGTCAAAAATAACTATTCTTTTAAATAGACTGACGCATAACATGCTCTGAGCGCTCGCGCGTCGCTCTAAACAATTTATGTATATCTCGTGAAATAGTAGAAATGACTAAGTACATGTTTTTCTATACATTTCTCTCCAGAAAAATGTAGAATAATGCGCAAAGAAATTTTCTGTTGAAAGAAAAAAAGTTCCATTTGTTTATAAACAATTAATATTTTTCAAACAAGCTTAAGGGCATGTGATGCTTAAAAAATTATCAATTTTAGAAGTATCAGTTTCCCCCGGTTTTTTTCCTACAATAATAAAGATTTTGCCTTTAAAATTTGGGGAATGATAGCGAACATGCTAACGGACGTCCCCGAACTCTTCTGTTGTGGAATAATTAAAAAAAATTTCATTTTGCTAAATTTGATTAATATGTGTGTATTTTGAGGTTATGTGTGTTACAATTCTCCCCGCAGCTTTACTTCCAAACTACACAATATTTTTGGTCGAAAACTTGGGACAAGTAATAAAACATAGTAACTAATGTCCCAGAACTAAGCTTGTTTGTAGGCAATCCAAAAAATATATTTCATAAATAAATTAACTTATGCTCTTCAGGACGCCCTCTATGCCACTCGGTACAACAGATACCGACATTATAGGAATGACAGAGACTTGACAACCGATCCTAACCTCTAAATAGT
>CAKNWT010256317.1:0-17905 GCA_932066315.1 Andricus coriarius | reverse complement strand
GACCGTGAGATAGGTGGTTACAGTCTGCGATGAATTCAATACGATGACCCGACAAAAGTCTCATGCACCCTGAGGACACGGAGCGACCCAAGGACGACCGCTTTCTGCATTTTCCCCGAAAATGTCTTAGCATTTTGTTGACATGCGGGGATGCTTTTCAGGCTATTAACCAGTGAAACCTTGGCACCTCCAAGAGCGCCGATGATTAAGACGATTAGCTTAACAGAATATTCCGGGTATAACCGTTGTAACTCCCTTGTAAGGTCTTTATATCTCTCTTTCTTTTCATTCTCCTGGGCTATGACGTTTTTGTCAGCTGGTGCCGAAAATTCGATAACGAACATGGTTCATTTCTCGAAGTCAAGAAGAACAATGTCAGGCCTCGAGTGCGCAACAGAAATAATTGTCGAGAATATGAAGTTCCAGTATATCCGACACTTCTCATTCTCGACAATTGACTCTATTTCCCTAGGAGCGTATAGCGGAGCGGTATTTGTGCTGATACCGTAAGAGTCGTTCCCGCATGAGTTGGACAACCAGATAGTATGTGTCCTACATGCTCGGGGTGTGCATGACACGCTCTGCAGCTATCATCGGGAATGTCTTGGCTCAAAATGTGGTGACGGTATGCCAGAGTGGAAATGAGACCGGCTTGACATGCCAAAATGAAACCCTCCATGCTCGACTTCAATCCGGGTGATTTAAGGAAAGCAAGCGTTAGCTCATACGACATCGACAGATCCTCCACATTTCTGTGGAAGATGCCGTGCATCTTCTTCTCGAGGAGCTGTTCGCGAAAGTTTTTCTCCTATGCTTTCTTAATCCGGGCCTTCAGGAGTTAGTACTCGAGATGGATATGATTTGATGCATTTTGCTCATCCCTGATATTGAAGTCAAGGCTGAGTGATTCAGCAGCCTCCTCCGCTGCTTTGTACAGAAACGCCCCTTTGCCCACTTCTTTGTGTTGCCGGACCATTTCAAGAAGAGGGTCTTGTCCATTTGCGACTATATGTGCTGTACCCAGAATAATCCTGTTGTGAAGACATTCAAGATTCAGTATTCCGCAACCACCTTGACAGCGTGAGATGTAAAGTTGCGGAACAGAAGATTTAAGGGGCATCCTTTTGTTCATGTGCATAACCTTTTGGGACCCGATATCCACGGATCTGAGCTCGTCCTTCGTCCATGGAACCACTCCAAATGAATAAAGTACCACCGGGACGGCATGCATGTTCTTCGCAAATACTTGGTTCCTCGCCGGCAGTTCGGAAGACCAAATCCGTCGGATGAGACGTTTGTATCTGCATCGGAGAGTATCCTTTATAGATGTCACGTCCTGATTGTGGCTCTGTGGCACAACCAGGTATGAACAGGTCTCTCCAGCGCCAAGGTGTCGTATACCGTTTCTGTCGACGAGCTCAGGGTCTTCTGGGACGCCATTAAGTTTTCCTTTCTTCAAATAAACATTGGCGCATTTTTCTAACCTGAACTCCATTCCAATCTCTTGAGTGTACTCTTTGACAATGTCTAGAGTTAGATGTAGTTTCTCTTGATTTTTAGCATAGATCTTAAGATCATCCATGTAAAATACATGAATGACCTTATGCTTTCGATTTCTAGGTTTGCCGCAGAGGTACCCTTCGGAATGACGAAGTGCGAGAGATAGTGGCAATAATGTGAGGCAAAAGAGGAGAGGGCTCATGGTGTCACCCTGAAACACACCTCTCTGAAAGGCGACACTATTAGTGATCACACGATGTTTTCCAGATGAGATAGTAAATCTGGTTTTCCAAAGCGGCATTAATCTCTCTATGCACATCACGATGTGTGGATGAACCTTTAAGCTTTCCAACCGACAGATGATAAGTCTATGGGAGGTTGAATCAAAAGCTTTCCGGTAATCAATCCAGGCCATCGATAGGTAACGCTGATAGAATGCTGCGTCTTTACAGACACATATATCGACAAGCAGGTTCTCCCGACATCCTGATACGCCTTTCTTTGAGCCGCGTTGTTCGTACATCTCTCGCTACACACGTCAAATTATCCGAACAATCCTATCATTTAGGATAGCTGTGCAGATCTTATACAGTGCGTTCAGACGAGTTATTGGCCTGTAATTCTTAGGGTCAGCTAAATTGCCCGTCTTCGGCAGGGGCACTGTGCGCCCTTCCACCAAACATTCCGGAATAGGCTCTTTCGACTTTAGACATGAGGTGAAAATGCGGGCCAGATGCTGGTGGGTTGAGGTAAACTTCTTCCACCAGAAGGTCTTGATACCATCTGGTCCCGGATCGGAATAGTTCTTCATGCCTCTTGATACTTTTTTCCCCTCCTCGTTAGTGATTGATGGACATTCCTCCTCAGGTGTTATGAGGGCACTGCACAGCTCCTTGAAGCTACTTATATTCTTTGAGTTTTCTTTCAGTGGATGCTGGACTTCGTAGACTGCTCTCCAAAAAGCCTCGATCTCCTCTGGTTTGGGCGGGTGAACGACAGTAACTGGAAGGTCCTGGAAGAGTCAAGATAGGTCACACAAGAACTGTTGATTTTTTCTGACCCACCTCTCTCTCCGCTGAGTTGATGCATTCTTCTTTTGGTCTTATGATCAACCGTTGGTTTTGTTTTACGGTTTCCAACTGCCAACGTTCTGGCTGCATTATACACACTACTATGTGATTTTCTTTTAATTCTTTATAAAATCTTCTAAAATTGTCCGAATTCTAACAAAAAATTGTAGTTTCTAGTAGAATTTTTTTGGTCATTTTCTAAGATTGTAAACGATGTTTTAAAAAACAAAAAAGATATTTGCTAGAAACTATACAGTGCTTTTGCTATTATAGTCAAATACTTACACAATTTGAGAAGTAATTAAAAATGTGTACAAAAAATTACAATTTTCGCACCGTTTTACTTTATTATAATTTAGGCTACCTCTATTTTATTGTGGAAATACATTTCCACCAGGGGATTTTTTAAACATGTAATTTATTGTATTTTTTGGGAAGACATAAATGCATAAGCATTTACTCGGACTGAGCTTTGAAGGGCCATTACTGTGAATATTCGAATGCTAACAGGGAAGTTATCTCAGCCTGGAAAAGCGTCAAAAGCCTGAAAATGAAGAGGAAAACGGATCTTTCCTTTTCTAAAGGCAAAAGGAACACCTGTAGCAATTGTTAATGATACATCTCATTAGCAAATAACGATTCTGTCGATTCAATGTCATTAACGTCATTGGTGTAATTCGGTGAATGATAATAAGGTTTAATTGAACACTCATTGTCCTTTCAACAATCGCGGTTTGCATATATGAAATGCGAGCGCGACAATGAAATAAAGATAATACAATAGTTCTTTCTTAGTACACTTAGCGATTTTTAAGACCTAGAAAACAAAAAAAGGAAATTAAGAAGAATCTGCGAAAGAAACTTCATATTTAATTGATAAATAAATAATACACTCCAAGTCCCATATAATAACAGTGTCGGGGGTGCCTCGGGTTGGCCTTGTTACTTAATTGGTACACTCGAAACGTAAACAGTAAGGGCCGCCTGAATCGTTTACAATGGGAATGCATAATATTGCGCAATATACTCGAATGAGTACTCGCGCACTGCGGCCCTTTCGAGGCGAGAGTCGCCACCGCCTCTCGCCCTGCCCGCTGAGAAACAGCGTGGGCCAGCAGTTCTAGGAATTATAAAACCGGGCCGGCTTCTATGGGACCTAGAGTATATTAACACTTTTTAAGCTGTACATATAACCTTAAGTTAATATTTATTTATTTTTTTAGAAATTTTGATTTATTATTTTAAAATAACAACAAAGTAGTTTCGCACTCTTTATTGAATTAAAAACTAGCTGTGAATTCCATCTCGGGTGTTTCCGCCTGTTAGAGGGAATGCCCAAAATGAAAATACAAATAGGACAATCAATTCGTCTCGAATAAAGGAATCTTTTCTATTTTTGCATAAACTTTCAATTATGTTCATGTAAAAATGTTGACTGTGAAAAACAAATTTTAAAAATACTATAATTTACCATAACTTCCTTACTCTTCAATAAAATGTATTAATATTACAGGTCAATCGATTCGTCAGGGATCGAATAGGCTTTTTTATTAGCACATAAACTTTCAATTATGTTAATGAAAAAGTTCTATTATAAAACCGATTTTCAAAATATTATAATTGACTACAACTCCATATGGTACTCTTCCCAAAAAAACCTGGTCGTTTCTTGGGGACTTGGTCCAAGTGGCCGTAAAAAAATTAGGTTTGCCCTACGATTAGACCTATACTTAGACCTAGGTTAAAACATAGTTTAATGTCCGCCTGAATTATTTTTATTAATAATAAAATAAGATTAATTTTTACGTAGATTTAACGAAGACTGCACTATTATTAACAATAATAGCATTAACTAAAGAATCAAGTGAAA
The DNA here is from genome assembly GCA_932066315.1 of Andricus coriarius. Lineage (NCBI taxonomy): Eukaryota > Metazoa > Arthropoda > Insecta > Hymenoptera > Cynipidae > Andricus > Andricus coriarius. The sequence goes on along the minus strand of CAKNWT010256317.1, from coordinate 13,465 downwards.
ATTTATAATTTTATAAAATTTCGCACAAATGGCATAAAATTATGTTGAAAAGTGACAAATTTTTTTCTTATATTTTAGAAAATGTTGCTCTTCATAATTTGAGAAAAAGAATAAATTATTACATAATTTATTATTACTTGATAGCACAACTATCAAGAATTTTGTTTAAATCCGAAATATTAAGTCATATTTCAGACTTCAAAAACAGCGAGCATATGTAATGAAGATCGTTCGAGGATGCGATTTTACCGACTGCAATCCAATTTTATCACTTGAGACGTGGTTTTTTTTTTTTTTTGTAATTCACTCTTACAGTTCCGAGAGTTTTTTTTACAAAGTATAGGTCAATCGATTTGTCTCGAGTCATGGAATCTTTTATATTCTTACATTAACTTTGAATTATGTTATTAAGCAAAAAGTTTTACTCTAAAAAACACATTGTTTCAATATACCATAGTGTTAAAAATAATGTAATGAATATTTTTAGAAATCCTTGAATCAGTTTCAAGATATTAGTGCTGAAAATATGTCCTCAATATTTCATCAAAATTCGGGTTATAATTGGGTATTTGTGTTTTTGCTCTCGTAATAGGTGAAAGCTGTTTCATCGTCTGTGAGTGAAGTGTCTTTTAAAAGCTTATAATTAACGTTAGGATAATGACCACGGTAAAATAAAAACAAAAATTCTGGTAGTATGAAAAGTTTTTGAAGCGTCACATTTCTACCCATATTTTCAACGTTAATTAAAAATGGAACCTAAATGTTTTATTAATACGTATTATACTTAATTAAACGTTTAAAATATACGTTTATCTTGCAGACACTCCAACGTTTCCTCAAACGTTTTGTAAGAACATATTTTCATCGTTTCGTTAGAACATTATAAAACGTCGTATAAAATACATCGGATTCGCAGGCATTCCGATGTTTTGAACACGTTCCTAAACGTTTCTGGAAAACTTTATTACTTAAAAGTTAACTCAACCGTCTGTGTTTATTGGGAAATAATTTTTGCACAAATGAGAAAAAATGGAGAATTTTCGTTTAAAAAATATTGATTCCTGATGGACAGGATCCTATAGAGTTGTCATACTTGCACTAAGAATGTTAAAAGTTTATCAATTTTCGGAAATATGATATACCACCAAACCTAAAGTTGATGCTACTATCTATTACTAACGTGGTAAGGGCCGGTTTCAACAACCTCGGTTAAAAAGTTGATCCTTGGTTAAACCGATAATCGACGGTTAAATATGGCGTATAGCGTTCATTTTGACTGGCCGTCAGTTAACCAATAATTTAACCGAGGTTGGTGGAACTGGCCCTTAGTGATATTTTGGGCAAATTGAGTTTTTAGTATCAGTGAAATCGCGAGGAAAAGCTTCATCTGTGGCGACCAAAATTATTTATTGCAGAAAACAGTTAATAAAAATTATGAAAAATATATAAAATGGAGGCAAAACATCTTAACGCAAATGCATTTTAAATACCCTAAAAATCGTACGAGGCGTTTTGTTCGTCTATCATATACATGGTAAAAACTTAGAGAAAGTTACTTGCGTACTTCTTCCACCGAAAAAGTGGTCGAGCGCAACTCTTATTTTCGACATAAAAACCAACGCTTTTGCTTCGCCTTGCAGTTCTTCCATCGAAAACTGTAAGTTCAAGTCGACCACGTAATTCCGAATTGGATGAATGGGATGTTGTCCCGTACAATGGTTTTATATCTGATCCTGCGCCCAAGTTCAACTACCTATTTGGTGTAGAAATTATGCAAGTGACTTTGAGTAACTTTTTAGTTCGTATTTGCCACAAGTAAAAAATTCAAGTAACATTTTTTAATAGAGATTGTTTGAATAATCTATTTCTTATTGAAAAATAAGAAAGTGCACATTCACTTTATCTAAGTAAAGAATTTTGATTTTTGAAATTTTGATTCTATAACATTAGAGTTCTTGGTACAAACAGTGTTTCTCGATTATCTCAGTTTGAGCAAATTTGTACTTTCGTAAGTTCTTCCTTAGCACGGCAGTACTGAAAAAGCCATGTCCTCAAGGTCTTTCTCAGGGAAGGTGAAACCATCATCGCCTTGTGTACGATAGGATAATCTAGTATAATTTGTTAGGGTCTCAGAGGGGGGAAAAGAAAACAGAAAACTTAATGGCGATATCTGAACTCTATCTTGCAGCACAATGAAGACGCAGATGTGGTAAATGGTCCGATCATATGGATGCGAGGTACGTGACTTGTATGTAAATCGTATAAGTAATGCATGTACGCTTTACGTCTACTCACAATTCGCGAATGATGGACTTATCGAAGAAAAAGAAGGGGTAGCCGGCCCCCAGAGTAGTTCCTATATAAGTGAACCAGCGGTCCACGAGTGTCAATAGCTTATATTATTCCGTGACACCAAAAACTTCCACTGCTCGATCGCGCATCGAGAGTCCACTTTTTATTAATAAAGGACCACTATCAATTGATAGATTATTTCCGATACGTATTGGGTGTGTTGAAGCGACGATATCCAGCACCGTATAACTCCTTCGTCAACACTTGGCCGATCGTCCGATCGATTTTCGTGTTCGGCTGATTAATAATCATAAAAAAAACCTTCGCGATGAAGATTCTTATGCGAGCTGATACCCATGTGAACATCGAATTACCGAGTAATGCCCCTGAAGCAAAGTGCACTGTTTCTCAGGTAAAATTGTCAAAATTCGACAATCAGTGAAAATTATTTGTTTGATCAAGTTTTACAAACGCAGAAGAACAAGAAAATAAATATTGTCCTGAATCAAACCATAGAGAAAATCCTGAACAACGCATCACCGCCTAACTTTATCGTTAAAACGTGCTTTTTAAAACGAAATTTTCTCACGCGATCTTGCACCTGCCTGCGTCTCGATTGCTGACGACCCAGCAATGTAAATAATATGACATTCTTTTCGGCAAGAAAATAATAACCTATTGTGCTTTCAACCTCGGAAAAGTTAAACTATTTAATTTTGAGTGTCTTGTGCTTATATCGTTTGCATCTTCAAGCTCGATAATTTAAAGGTACATCTTGTGAGATCCATTTTCTACCCTGATCAGTTTTATCTCTCATATTTTCATAGCCACGGAAACTCGTATACGATTATTTTAATCTGAAATAGTTTACTTCGACCATACCTGCTTGTCATTTCTTTTTAACTTTTGATACCGTTTTTAGGGATGTTCTCCATGTACATTCAACCTCAAAATTAACCAAACTAACAAGAATTCCTACTTTTACTTATAAAGGAAAAAACTCATCCTTAAGATAATAGCCTACGATTTACCCAACAATTCGAGTTTTAAAAACAACAGAAATAGAATATGTAATAAATAGTTTGTATGTTCATATGTATTTGTTACTTCTAAACTTGATTGTTTGTAAAAATATACAAGAAAATTAAATTTTTTATTTCTAGGTCCTCGCGGCGCTTTCAGTGTCATTAGGGTCTATGGTCGTCGGATTCGCATGTTCCTTCACATCACCGGCTGTTGTTTCCATGCGGGATAACTCTACATTAACCCCTTTCGAAGTTACCAAACAACTTGTAAGTATTCTTAAATTTATTTTTTTACCTACTACATATTAGCCCATCTTCAGCCAAATAAATGAAAGAAAAGATTAAATAGAAGATTGTAGAGAAATATTATTGTCATGTTCTTTATTATGCAAAATAAATGAAGAACAATTAAATTGTTTTAAACAGTAAAAATACGAAATATAAAAAATGGCATATATTTTCGAAGCAACAGTAAATATTTTATGAAATTCGTAATGAAGGCTATCTTGCGTAACGCAAGTTAACATAATCACCTCCTCAAGAGGAATTAGAAGTAACTGACTGAATAAGTTGTGATTGGGGATCAGTGAGATATCGATTTTAACATGACACTGATTTGATGAAGACGAATAGTTGATTCCGGAGACACATCGACTTTAAACGTCATTCTGGCAACAATAAGATTGACTTTAAAGTTCAGCGGTCGTCAATTAAAGTGTATTCACGCAAAATAAATTTATTTGCAATAACTTCCATCAATTTTCTACAATTACTTTCAATAAAATCAAAAACGCCTTTGAGAAGACAGCAACACTATTATGGATTCAAATGAAATTATGTGTGCTAATTTACTGTTCCGTATAGCATAAAAGTAATATTTTGATTTTTAACTGATACATAAGTTTATTATAATAGCTTCTTGAAGTTTTGGCGTAAATGAAATTAGAATACTACTATTGTTACCTGTACATCTGATCTCGCCGGATATGCCATATGATAGAATTAAACTGCAGATATAATGGAAGTGTACTGAATGGAGGTTGTACTCAATACTATATTTAGCTCTTTCAAGCCAGTTTCCTTCCTGTGAAGACACAACAAGAATCCCTGGGAGTCAATTTAAGCCAAGTTTCTATCATTAATCGTGATGCAGCAAAAATCACTTTGCAATCACCAACTCTCAAAGTATCGATAGACAGCCTATATTATTTTTTCCGTGAAGTTTTACAATTATTTACAAATTATTGTAGTTCATTGTATTTCATTGTGAAAAAACATTTTTTATTATTAAAAATGAAAAGTATCTGAAAGTGAATACATTTTCAAAGGATCGTTAAAAAATTGCACTCTGGCAGGGAATAAAGGCGAAGGAACTCTAACGTGATTAGAATTATCCCGATGATGAGTACTTCATCAAGCATGGAAAGGGGCAATCAGGAAGGAAATATCATGAGATTTTAATGATTCTTTCGGATTTCGTGTAAGACGTCGAAGGCCTACGATGCTGATTCACAATAACCCTGCACAAAAATACGTGACAGTAATTTGCGATATACAAAGGGAAGGGCTTATAGAATAAACTATATAAATTAATGGCAAATGGCAATGAACTTTATCTCCGTTTATCAAGTCTGTCCACGTACAATTGAATGCTAAGAATACGAGGACATTTCATTTTCCAATTGATGGTCTGCAACTTTATGTGACGAATCATATTTCAAATATTGAATGCCTATTTTGTAGTTCAACCGTTTTTCACGTCATTATATTCTTAAACTTTTATTGACTTTGTCAGCTTAAAAAACGTAATTCGTTTATTTTATTATCATCACAATTTCAGGAATCATGGATTGGATCGATTATGCCATTAAGTGCCCTTTTTGGTGGGATTGCCGGAGGTCCTTGCATCGAGTACCTTGGCAGGAGGAATACGATTCTGGGAACTGCTTTCCCATTCATAGCAGGTGAGATACCAGTTAGTCTAAAGAATCCCAACACTAGCCATTGTAGGTAGTCGCTAATAACGTTTCTAATTATTAACTCAAAACAATAAACTGCGAACGCGGAAACTATTCAGCGAGATTTTATTTCATAATTGACGCCTCTTCGGATTGTAGTTTATATGGACTTAAATATCAAATTCTTCTGTTTATTCTTGATTCTATCTAAGGAATAAATAATTAACAATTACCATGATATATAAATAAAAAATCATTGTATTCTTTATGGCTGCGAGGTGGAATAACTTCCTAAAGTTTAATTTCATTTATATTCACACTGAATGAAATGCTCGGGGATTATTAGCCATATGATTATGGTTGAGAATTTCTATCTAGAATTTCTATCGACAAATATTTCCCTCTCAATCAGACGTATTTCTATTTCTAACCATACAGATAGAAGGTACACGAATACTGTTGTGTAATTTAGAAGTTCAATTCTTCCAAGAAGCAGCCATGCAGAGTATGGCTGGATCAGCCCAAATTTTGGCTGAACGAAAGCTTCGTTAGCCCGCTGCCAGAAAACGTTTGCTTACTGACGCCAACTGAAACAATCTGAAGCGAAGCTTGTGGGCTTGGTCACGCATTCTGTGTTACATTAGTTAATTAACAAATCAGGGATAAATATGCAATTGATAAAAGTTTTTTTTAGTGAAAATTGAAGGATAATGTGTTCGTGATGCAAGAGGAATATAAATTTCACCTAGAAACATACTATAAACTCTTGATTTTTGAGGAGTTGAAGTGGCCGTGAAAATATAACCCTAATTACGTTAATATAAAAAATTGTTTTTCCAGTCGGACTCTATACAAAAACTGTAGAGGACTTTATTTTTAGTATATGTATTTGTATTTCATTCATATACATACGATTTAGGATACTTTACGGATTGAGCCAGTTTTTAAATTGAGTTCTAACTCAACATTGCTGTTAATTTTTCCTGAACTTTTCTAATTATATTTGTTGATTGTCATGAAAGAAACAGTTTTAATTTTCTTCTTTTTAATTTCAGCCTGGTTCTTAATCGGAATGGCCAATAATATACCTCAAATTTTGGTGGGCAGAGCGATATGTGGATTTTGCGTTGGTATCGCTTCCCTGTCATTGCCTGTGTATCTTGGCGAAACAATTCAACCTGAAGTGCGTGGAACTCTAGGGTTGTTACCAACTGCTTTTGGTAATATTGGTAAGTCTCCTTTTACATCATATAACTTGTTCTTTCAAAAGCAAATTATAATAATTTGCTATTCTCTTTTACAGGAATTTTGGTCTGTTTCGTTGCTGGCGCATACTTAAACTGGTCGACTCTTGCATTTTTGGGTGCAACTTTACCTATCCCATTTCTCATAATGATGTTCTTGATTCCCGAGACTCCCAGATGGTACATTTCCAAAGGAAAAACGAAGAGAGCCCGAAAATCACTACAGTGGCTCCGTGGGAAAAATACGGACATAACAGAAGAGCTGACGGCCGTGGAGAAGGCACACGTTGACAGTGAACGTAACGAATCCCAGAGTTCATTTACCGAACTTTTTAGGGGGAACAATTTCAAGCCTCTTCTTATTTCCTTGGGTCTTATGTTCTTCCAACAATTGTCTGGTATTAATGCCGTCATCTTCTATGCCGTCAATATTTTCACGGTTAGTATTTGGAATGGAAGCTTCTAATGTGTCCCTTAAGGGTTTACATGTTTCTTTAATCCCTTCCCTATTCCCTCACACACCCCCCACGCATTTACTTGTGGGAGAAGAACCTACAGTTTAAGGTGGGTTCCGAATCACCAAGATCAACAGCTTTAAGTACTTAGAGATACTTGGAGTACTCCGGAGATAAACAACTCCCTTGCTAGGCTAATGTTCACCGCATGGGCCGCCGAGGCTCTTCCAGAGTGCCAGGCGGGAATCGAACCCGCAAGCCGACGGAGTGGGTCCAAAGCCTACGCCTTAGCTTCAGTTCGCAAAATCTGATAAATGGTTTCTCAAACAAAGACTAAAAATATCTTGAACACTTCTGAATGATTTAAGAAGTGAAAAAGATCCTGCAATTTAAATTTTTTTATTTAAATTTTTATCATTGTATGGCAATAACATTATGCCATTAAAATCGCGAGAGAATGAAAATTTCAATTTATTAACTTCAAAATAAATAATTTCATAGTAGAAATTTATCACAATTGACCAATTTATAATTAAAAGCAAGTAAAAGTTAATAATTTTTAAATTAAGAGTTCAAATTTAAAAGTTTGCCAATTCTAGCATTAAAATTTAAATAATTTTAAACTAGATGTCATTGAAATCATAAATTTGATATTAAAAACCTTCAGAATTGATCCGTTTTTCTTCTTTTTGAAAGCATAACAATCGATTTAAAAGGCATAATGTACGACTTTGACACGTTTAAAAAAGTACAAATTTTTTCTTTAAAACACAATAACGGTATATTTCCTCAATTCAAACTGCAGAATTTAAATAAATATGCAATTAACTACATTTCAAAAAAATTTTATTTGTAAATTTTCAAAAAATTGTGACTTGCAGAACATTTTATTTTCATTTCTAATTTTTTATTGCTTTTTATCAAGTTCCACACGAAACTTTCGTTCCATTTCGTTATTGATAGAAAAAAATGATTTTTCACTAAACTTTGATCTCCTCTCTTTAGATTTGGCCAAGATGATATATTATCTGAAATTACATTAATGATTGGATCTAAATTATTTGTTTTAACTAGCATTAACGAAATGGAACGAAAGTTTCGGTCGGGTCCCTGCTGTTCACTACCAAAAACGGTACCTACAAAAAATTAGTCATAAATGTGTAACCTATAGGTAAATTTAATGAATCTAAACAATTTTAATATTTAAAAATTAAGAGTAGACACTGATCGATTATAAATTTTCTGTTGTACTTCTTTCGAATGCCAGATTACAATTTTTTACTCGGCTCAAAAGATTCGACTAATTTCACACAATTTTTTACACTTTTTTTACACTAATTTTGACACCGCCCTATTCTGCAGTGTGCATCCTTCGGTTAACAATATTGAATGCAAAAATGTTGTGGTTGCCTTCCCAATGTTTCACTGTACAAATAAATAGGATTGACAATTTGAATACAATATTTTATTGAAATAATTGATTTAATTTGTCAATTCCTTTATTTTTGCAGAGGGGTCACGTCATCGTACTTACAAATTGGTGAATGTAACAGCACTAAAGCTCTGAGTTCAATAAGAAAGTAATAATAATAATTTTGTTTACAGGCTGCAGGCAGCACAATCGACGAAAACTTGTGTGCAATTATCTTAGGAATAGTAAACTTCTTATCGACGTTCGTGGCAACCGCCTTGATAGATCGCAGCGGTCGCAAAATCCTCCTCTACGTGAGTAGCGCCTCCATGATCGTGAACCTCCTTTCCCTGGGTACTTTCTTCTACTTTAAAGACCATGGTTTTGATGTCAAGCCTTACGGTTGGATCCCCTTGACCAGCATGATCATCTACGTGATTGGATTCTCGCTAGGTTTTGGACCAATCCCCTGGTTGATGATGGGTGAAATCCTGCCTGCGAAAATTCGAGGATCTGCAGCGAGTGTTGTCACTGGTTTCAACTGGTTCTGCACGTTCGTAGTGACCAAGACCTTCCAGGACGTTACATCTGCTCTTGGTGAAGGTGGTGCTTTCTGGATGTTTGGACTTGTTTGCGTCGTTGGATTGGTATTCGTGATAGCATTCGTCCCAGAAACTCGAGGAAGATCTTTGGAGGAGATCGAAAAAAGACTGACGGGCCCGGTCAGAAGAATGAGCGCGATCGCCAATATGAAACCCATGCCAATGGCATGTTAGGTAGTCCTATACATTTTTTATTATTATTACAAGAATCTAGTTACGATTCCAAGCAACTGTGATCGAAAGGATCATCACCGATTTCCTCATGTCATGGGCCCAGCACCAGTTTCATATTTAGTCCTAAGAAATCGCAGTCAAATCTTCAATCCACTTCTAAGAAACGATAGGAAGTGATAATGCTCCCTTTTTGTGCGCCATTTCTGTCTAAAAAAAAATCAAGAATCAAATGCCAAAGTCGTTTGAAGGGGGCATTTCAATTAAAGGGAATAACCTCCTTACGGTTGATTATAATTGATTCTTTCAAGCCTGTAACGCTTTGAGTTTTATCAAATCTATTTAAATTTTTTATATTTTAAAGTAAGTTATTTTAAATTTCCAAAGGTCTAATGCACATGATGAAAGGTTAGAACTGTAGGAGGGGGTTTCTTCTCTTTGAATGAACAAATTAGGAATTAAATAAAGTAGCTTATTTTTATACACTCAGATTTTAGAAAGATATTTTAGAAATTAGTCTTTTCCATGAGAATTGAGATTCCTGTAAATTGTCACTTTCCTTTGTTTTAATTTTCGGACATTACAAAAAACTAATTTATCCGGAGTGAATTGGAAAAGACTTGTACATCGAAACGACTATGTTTTTTTCAATTTTTGTGATAAGCAAGTTTGTGAAGCTTCTGATATTTTAACAAATTAAGCAATCCAATGCAATCCCTTGATTTTTGGAAATAGTAGGAATTTTTCAATATTTGTGATACGAAATGGGCGAGAGTTGCTCCAACTATTACCTATGTCTCATTATTTTACGTATTTATAGAAGATAATAGGAGAATAATTATAATGAACGAAATAATAGTACAAGAACTGTATGAAAGGAATCTCTTGCATTTGAAAACAGAAGGGAATTAGTTATCACTGTTGATTAGATGTATAACTTCTGTTATTGTTGTTTGACAATCCTACAGAGTCTACCTCAAACCAATGAAAAGTAGATGGGAGGACAAATTATACAAAGAATATTAAAAGAAGACTTGGTGCTACGAAGTGTATTTAACTTGAATATGTACACTGTGCATATTATATTTTAATGTAAATAGTCAGAGGCTTGCTTGCAGAGACTTTGCTTGCAAAGTCAAAATGTAGATAGTTAGATTGTAAATATAAAAGAGCGAGATGTCATAGACTTTAAGAAACGGACAAAAGTCTTCTATATTTTTATTTTTTATAGCCAAGTGCTAGTGGAACGGTACCTTATAACGTTAAGCTCTAGAGCCAGTCCGCTAGTTTTAGGAATTTTTGACTAGACGTAGATTATACGAGGTTTAGAAACTAGACGATTATAAGCTTTAAACTTTTCGAAGTTAGCACAATTTTACCGCTAGCTAAGCTACACACTCAACGATCAACGTCTGGAAAATTACGTATGTATGTACTTAATTCTTAGGCCAATCGTTGTACTTTGTTTGTGTCGAGTAAAGAGTGTGTGAGTTTCGGTTGAAGCAAATCTCATTACGTAAGATTAAAACCGTGATATTCAATAATTCCGTTTTCTTAATTATTTACTTTTAATTAATGTAGTTGTGACGCTGTCTGCACAAAAGGCTATTTAAAAAACAAGGAAAATTAAATATTTTAGAGCAACTATTTATTGTCACAGAACTTAATGACTTATTTTGGATGAATCGGACAAAACTTGATTTGAATTTAAATTGTTTGCATGGGGTTGTGAACTACGCCGATGCGATATTTGATTGGTATTCGTAACTAAAAAAATCAATTAAAGTGCAGGTTTCACTTAATAAAAACTTTTCGACATGGGTTAATATTTTAGCATGGGTTAACTTCGAAACTTACCTTGATAGAACATGTTAATTTTAGGTTTATTTAAAAAATGTGTAATCACATTGCGTTCTGAAATTTATGATTATGTATTTTTACGGGACGAACTTTTGATAATTGCAATTGCAGTTATTGTGTAGGTATCTTGCGACGTATAGATTACAACTATTTTGTGACAATAGATTGATTAAAAGAAATTTTTTCTGAAGCCTGTTTGTTCTTTTCGATGTGTTCCTTTCTTTGGGGATAAAATACGTCTTCTTGATTTTTTAAGTTCCAACGGATTATTTTTTATATGTTTGAATCAACATTTTTTCCCTTTCTTTTTCAAATTCATGTGATTTGTAAGTAGACATTTTGAATTTAAAAAGCTTAAGAAATGTGCACTTGAAACTCTTAAGAACCATTTAACATAAAACAAAAACGACATCATTTGAAAAACTGAACTATTTTTGGAAAAAAATGGAACGACTTTTCTATCTAATTAAACTATATCCAACCAATTAGGTATTTTCACTTCAACCACCAGCTGACTTCACTTCGTTGAGTGCTGAGGGGGAAAACAATAGACCAAATGCATGGGATTCGGTCCATTTTTGCCCTATTTTGCTAGTGTCTTCGTGAAAACTAATTTTTTCTATATAAGTGTAGGGGAAAAATAGTTTTTATTTTTTAAGATCAATTTAATGACATAATAAAATGATGATAATCATCATTCATTGCGAAGATATTACAAAAATAAAGCTTTGTCCATGCATTTGGTCCCTTGTTTTCCCCTCAGCAACCCTCAGCAATCAACGAAGTGAAGTTAGCTGGTGGTTGAAGTGAAAATACCTAATCAAATAATACACATTTGCGAGAGGTTGACAACTCAACAGATCAGGTGTCCACCTACTTCTAACTTCAGAATATTTTAATTACATTAGAATATTTTCATGACTTCGAAAATAATTGAAAGACTTCCAGAAATTGAGGAGACATCAGACTTTTCACAATTACATTTTAAAGACACCAGAATAAGTGGCATATAACGGAATACTCCTGTAGAAAAATTGAAATATAAAAGCACGTGTGGAATATTCGGTCCTGTAAATAAGCGTAATAGAATCACAGAAAATTGTCATTTCTGAAACAATACTATTAAGTGTAGTTTAGATGCCTCTAAATAAATATATTTTTTATCGAAAACATTCTTTTTAAAAAGTACAGTATAGTTGTCGTGAAAAATAGTAGTAATAGCCCTATCACAAATAGTGCGAGGCACTTTAAAATTTTAATTATAACGCCATGCAGTTATTAACCTTCACAAAATAGTCAGTGTCTCCTTCCCAACGAAAACCTACATACGTGACCGTCCGCGAAGAAAGGGACCTAACGCGCGGTAGCTTCATTTTGCAGGAGGAGCGATTGAAGAGGCGATCCAACACAGGAACTCCATAAGAGGGCTTCATTGAGGGGGGGTATTCACTCGCGTATTATTCCGTACCCTTCTCGTGTAATAATGTGTAATAACGCAATTATTATGCGTGATAATGCGTAACCACGCGTAATTTTCGGGTAATGGCGAGTAGAATTTTCGTTACGCTGTACTTTTGTTGCTTTTTTAATACTGGACTCACCTTACTGTATTCCCTTCAAGTTCAATATTTTTCTATGAAAAACACAATCCATCAAAGACAGAACGAAATCAGAAACAATAATAGAGTCCACTAAATATATATTTTTTTAATTTTTACAAAAATCAGGTGTTATTTTGTCATCAAATTATGATTCAAGTATTAAAGGACGTTCATTTCTAATCCTGCTACTATAAACGATTTCAAGTTGTAACTAAATAGCTTGAAATGTTTCAATGTAAAATTATCAAACACTTCCAACGAGTTCTCGACTTTCAATTAAAAATACTTACATATTTAAATAGCTTTAAATTTAAAATTATTCAATATACTGAATACCACAAATTTAAAATGTTTTAACTATAATAGTCTATAATAGCCTCAATAATTATGGCTTTATTATATAATTATTTTTGAAATTGCGATTAGCCCTTTGAAGAACATCGTAGCATAAAAAAACACCTTTCTTTTTGCAATTTCTGATGTATACATTTTTTATTTTTTGATCGTGTTCGAAAAAATACAGTCCAAGCTCCGATCATGGCCGCCCCGAGCATGTCCGCTTCTCCAATTTCTCGCTCGAGCGCTACCCCCACCACTTTAGCGTCGGTCGCGATCGATGCATTTCATAGCTGACGCCCCGAAGATGGCCGCGAGAGAAACGGCCGAATCTGAAGGTTTTTCTCGGGCCCAACCTTGAATTTGTCAGTCAAACAAATTGTTAATTTTATTATACATATTTTATTATACATTGAAAAAAAATTTTCTTTGATATAAAATCAAATTTATGTACTATAGGGATAACTAATCATTGTTTATTTTATGTTTCGTCAAATATTTAAAGGCTTT
>CAKNWT010256301.1:0-10535 GCA_932066315.1 Andricus coriarius | reverse complement strand
AGCGCCGGCCCTGCTTGGAATGGAACTTAATTTCTTTTTATAACTTGGAAAAAAATTATTCTTCACCATAAGTGTATTTTGATATTATTTTATATCTTTAAAAGCTATTCAATTAAATAATAAAAACGTTTCAATGTTTTTATTGATTTCATTATTTAATTGAATAGACATTTTGGACTTCTCCCACCCAACCTGAAATACCTGATTTAAAAAAATTAAATTGGTGATAAGTCGCAAATTTAGAAAGGTTACAAGTGTGAACAATTTTAGGCTATGTTTGGGTTTTTCGTCAGGCGAAAAAAATATGTTTCAGGTTGATGCTATACTTAGGGCTCATTTAAATATCTGTTGGAAAGACTTTTTTCCTATCTCTCTAAAACATGTGTCAATAGCATAAGGTTATGTCATTCTGCCAGAGGTTTAACAATCATAAGAATCCATTACAGTTTAACAAAAAAATAAATAAGCTTTAATAATAAACAACGAATAGGTAATAGAAACATTAAAATAATGTCATTTTATTATTTATTTTTTATGAAAATTATTCAGCTCTATTACAAATCTCTGAGGTTATTTAGAAGCTGGAAACGAGACTATCTTAATTCAGTTTTAAACTAAAAATGTTTCTTGTTTAATGGCGTCACCACAATTCAAATTTGTCAAATTATTTATGAAAGAAATGTTCCAAATAATTAATTTGTATATTTGAAAAATATTTTATGAAATCAGTGAGCTACTTATTCACTTTAGTGCAATTTAATTGTAAATTAGTGGCTTCATTTTCACAAATCCGGACTGAGAGATTAATTTCATTATTTATTGAAATTATTTTCGAGTTCTAATTTTTACGGCTTTCTTATTGTAATTTGAGAAATGGACAAAATCAAGAAAAATAATATGATACAATTTTTTTAATTTATTATGCATAATAATTGTATATTGTATAATAAGAATACATTGCATTTAAAAACATTTTCGCAATAGCTTCTTAAAGAACTTATCAAAATACTTTATCTTGGGGTCGTTCATGTTTTTACTAGGAAAAATATAATTTTTGGCAGTATTGATATGATTTGTTTTGGAATTCAGTAATATAATATAATGTATATTTTTACTCATTGAGTGTTTTAATTATTTTTTTAAATTTGTTACATAAAAATTTCAGAGAGTCGGACATAATTGGCATTCTGCATGAGAATTCCAACATCCAGAAAAATTTCTTTTTTAATGTAAGATATCGTTTCTTGAACTTTTTTGTTTTAATTCAAAGTGTAAATTCGCTTCATTTTAAATAATAATTTTTTTCATCTTCATTGCTTTAACGAAATTAATTGTTTGATACTATTCCTTTGATTTAAGGAAATATTTTTTTAATTCATAAGCCAAAATGAAGTCAAAACCTAATTAGTTAGGTTTTGACTCATAGGTAAACGTGATACTGTTAAAAGATCGACTTAACAGGCACTGTCTAGTATTACGGAATTTTCCTTTAGATTAATTATGTATAGTGCTACGACTTCTCTTACAGAAAATTTTGTAATAATAGACAGTTCGTTAATGGGCCTTATAAAAAAAAAAAAATATTAAACATATAAATCTTTCCGTAATTCTATTTTACGATTCCAGAAAAAATTGAGATGAAAGTTGATTTAAATTAATTTTTATAATTGTAATTATAATTTATTTATAGAGAAAATTTATCACAAAAGTTAAAAAATATATACACGAGACAATAAGAATTCAAGTTGTAATTATATTTCATTATTTAAAAATATCATTCATTTAATTCCAAATTGTACCATATGAGGATAGAGGTATATATGCTACTAAGCAAAAAAAGATTTCACACTAGACAGCTTTTCTTTTTTTTGCTAATTAAAATAAATAAATTTATTTTAAAATTTTTTTAACCCGTTGTTTTTACCTCTGGTTTTTATCATATCAGAGTTACCAATTCCGATCTTCTCTACCGACTTTATCAAATTGTACCCTGTTTAACCAAGTGAGTAGCAGGTGGGTGGCAGGTAAGCCACCCTTCATTTTAGTTCCCGAACGCAAACAATTAGGCAGACAGGGCGCGCTTTTGGACCTTTAATTTTAGTTCCGGGAAGGTTAAGGCAAACAGGGCACGCTGCGATAAGTCAGTCGAAATCAAATACACGGCATGCGCAATCTCCCACCTCATCTCTTATTCTGCAAACTTTTCGAGGAAAATATCTGTAGAATTTCTCGAATGACATAAACTTAAGCTACCCAGACAGCAATCGTGCGAGGCACGTGACGCGCATGGCGTGCGAGGCACGAGGTGCGTGCAGGGTGCGCTCCATATGCGTCGCATTTTGTGCGAGGCATATGCGTTGCACAATGTGAGAGGCACGTATGTGCGAGGCATATGCCTCGCACTTTGTGATAGGCACATACGTGCGAGGCATAATATGCGTCACATATTCAGAGAGGCACAGTTTTCAATATAATAATAATAATAATAATAATAATAACAATATAATAATAAAATTGCGACACATTGTGTATGTGCAACATGAAGCCAGTTTGCAATCTTTTAAAAAATAAGATTGATATAATATAAATGTTCAATTATAATTTTTGTTTCCTCAACTTTCTTATCACTAAAAACTTCAAATTCCTCTAAGAGGAAACAATTATATTAATAAACTGGCTAAATTAATTTAAGTAAATTATTCATTACATTCAAATTTAATCGAAATTTAAATTAATTATCGAAGAGTTTTGTAAACTCATGATAAAGATAAAAAATGACTATTATAATGTTTATTATAATATACATATTCATATAAGAATAATGTAAAAAAATTGTTATTATTTTATTGATGAAATAATATCTACAATTCAGTACAGACAGTATTTTCTATCGAAGTAAAATATATATACATTATTTTTTGAATGAATGTGAAAGAAATAGGCGAAGTACAGAAAGTATATATATTTTCAAATGTAAACGCGCATTTGGACTAGTCACATGTCAGTAGCGCTCCCAATTTGGCTCCTTAACTGCACTGCGCATGCGTCACACCAGCAGCGTCATTGTATGTTGATCGCGCGCTTATTTGAAATGATCAAGTACTCAAATCCATTTTTCACAATATATAATAATCATAATGTAGAAACAAATATTACGAATGATTTAGAATTTACATTGGTGAAAAAAAGTTTTCCTTCCTTTGAATTTAAAATCAATAATTTATCTCTAAATAATACAACCAAACATATTATTTCACCTTGCACTCCAAAAGTCTATTTTATGATCTGAAAAATAATTGTTATTATTTCCACAATGATGATTTATTGTAAAAAATTCATTTACACATGTAATAGTTTCAAAAAGGCGCGCTATTTACAGGCAATGAGACTGGCGATGCAGCGCATGCGCACTGTAGTTGGGGAGCCGAATTGGGAGCACCTTCTGTGTCACGTATGCGCTCACTCCCTCCGAGCTCGACTCGACAGGCACTGAAACGGTCCCACGCTTTAACGAAGTGAATCGTGATATCAGAATCATGTGCATTAAAAGTGAACATTTTTGTATGTCTGCACTATAAAATACAGTGTTCGTGTGCAGTCTGTGCAGTGCTAATAAAAATTATTTTGAACCTCTGGCCTCTGGTCCTTTTAATAAGTCCATATAAGTTTTTACTTTATTTTACATTTTTTTACTTCTTTTATTTATGGACTATAATTTAAAAAATATATATGTTCGCTGTTCCTTCAGTTCATAATTTATGAGCTATAATGTAAAATATAAGCATATTATTGTTCGCTTATTTTTTGTAATAAAAGTTTGGTTTACAAAAATCTGTTTTCCTTTTCTCATAACAATAATATATTATTATTATTCTTATGAAATGTCTTTGAGTGTTACAAATGATATCATTTGTAACCCTCAAAGAACTCTCACGACGTGCGTGCGATATGCGTCAAACATGTGACTCATGACGTGCGAGCGATATGCGTCGCACGCTTGACTCTCATGGCGTGCGACCGATATGCGTCTCAATTGATCACACATATGTCGCGCTATATGAGGGCAACGCCGTGACGATGATCCGCACGCGTACGTCGCATTACGCCGTCACTGTTAGGGACAAATTGTTATCTGGGAATTGTCACATGATAGAGTAAGACTTGGAGAATTTTCCCAACAGAGGTGTAAATAGAGTTTTGAATCGGGTAAATTACCCTGGTAGCGTACGGTAATATTGATAAGTTACCGCGTGACTTACCCGATGTTGGTTCTTGGCGAGAATTTATGAGAATTTATTTT
The DNA here is from genome assembly GCA_932066315.1 of Andricus coriarius. Lineage (NCBI taxonomy): Eukaryota > Metazoa > Arthropoda > Insecta > Hymenoptera > Cynipidae > Andricus > Andricus coriarius. The sequence continues at coordinate 6,235 of CAKNWT010256301.1, read as the reverse complement.
TTTCTTCTTCCAAACTTCCGTGAAGCGCGTTTCTGGCAACGACAACTTTGCTTTTATTATCCATTTCCTTTTCCGGTCATATTTTTCCAATATATTTTATTTAGTGCACCAAAGACAAATTTCGAAAAAGATAGGAACTAGTATTATCGTATTCAGTTGTTTCTTTAAAAGCGTGGAGGTCCTGAGAACCCAGCGGACACTGTGATATAACAGTTCGAGAACACAAAAGAACAGGTTCTGTAACAGGATTAGAACATACTTAGACCATGGTCTAAGTAATGTCGTCCCGAAATGGACGTAGCAGTTCTGTAACGCTGTTACAGAACCATGTTCTGTCAGAGATCTGTAACAATTCCAAAACAGCGTTATATGTAACAGAAATACTTTTAGAACAATTTGGGAACAGGGTTACAGAGTAACCATTTTCTATAATAGTGCCGTAACACAAGTGTAACAGTGTTACGATGTAAATTTGTTCTGTAACAATTCTGAAACAGCGTTATATGGCACAAATATTTTTAGAACAATTTAGGAACAGGTTTACAGAGTAACATTGTTCTGTAATAGTGCCGTAACACATATGTGACAGTGTTACGATGTAAATTTGTTCTGTAATAGATCCATAAAAATTCCATCACGGTGTTACAACGTTTTGGTATTTATTGTAACAATTACGTAACAGTGTTACAATGATTTGTGAAAAAAAATGTTTTTTGTGTTATTGCTGCACTTAGTTTATATTTTAAATAATATAATTTCACGCACGGTCCCCGACAAGTATAATCGCACGCTTAAACCCGTTGAAAAATCGCACTCCCTGGGGATTCGAACCCTACCTAAACTACCTAACCCGATGCCTTAGCAATTGCGCTATGGAACCGCTTGAACATTCGTGACGAAATCTCGGCTATGCTTTTTTGCTGAAAAAGCCAGGTTCATCTCAGAAATATATTAATTATTTTTTTAGTTGAGACATATTATGAGAAGATGGGTTTCAAAAATTGTAAGGTGCAAAGGTTATAGCCGGGTAACCATGCAAAAAATGACCACAAAGGGAATCCAATGTTCAATCAGCCATTTGAAAGCATACAATCAACAATAAATTTTTCCATAATTTCAAACCGTTAGCCGCCATATAGGATGAGTTAGAGGGGGTAAGGTACATTTTATTTTTCTCTGTTTCTACCGTTAGAAAAAATCTGAAAATATTCACAGTGCTTCTTTCGGCCATTCTCAAAGTGCGTAATTTTTTCGAAAAAATTATGGCGGGAAATTCAAATTCAAAAAAAAATTCAAAATTTGTTTGCTTTGTTCATGTGATAAAACTCAAGTACTAACTCAGTTTTTCCACAGAATAGTCACCCAAAGAGCTATTATTGTAAATTTTTCAGATTTTTAAATTTTGGGGATCTTGGTGTAAAACATTCAAAACTGTAATTTTGACATATTCCAACTCCTGAAGCCCATTGATACCTGAATGTATTCATATAATACAATTATATAAGTTTAATTATACATTATTAGATACATTATATATACATAATGTATATATGCATTGTAACAGAAAATATAAAATGATTATTTGTGGTACTATTATTTTTGAAATTTTTTTGAAGTTTTATTCATATATCTGATTTAGTTTCATGTTGATTGAAAACTTAATCCTCGTCACTGTCCTCTTTTATCACAGTCACACATTTTTTTCTGAATATAAACTCCTCAAAATTTGGACTTCCGTTTCCGGCATGAAAGTGTTAGGATAGCGGTGATTGCGCAGTGCGAATTTCAGTGAATTTGAAGCGGAATTTGAGGTGAGTTGATCTCAGAAGTGTGATTGAGAGTTTTGGCAGTGTGAGAGTTTTTGTAAAGTATCATAGAAGTGAAGAGGTTGGTGATAATTTGTGAGCTTGAGACTGTTTTGGAAAGGCTGGGAGGTTAGGTTGCTTGGCGTGAGGAGCAGGGTGGGCAGACAAGTGCAGCCAAGTGGCGGCGACAGGGAGGGAAAGATAGAGAGAAGCACGGAAGAAGGTACGGTAGCAGGGTGGGGTAGCGCAGTGCAGATATATTTAACGAAAGTTACGTATGGGGTTACAGACAGAGGGCACTGCGAATGGGCTTGATGGATAACGGGGACAGCGATAGCAAGGGAGAAAGGGATTCGGAAGAGGAAGTATTCTGTACGCCGAAACTTGAGCCAAAAAAGAGAGGACAGTACAAAAATACTGTAGAACGGGAGAGATTAAGGGCGGAGAGTTTTGGCTTAATAGAGCCATTCATAAATAGGAAGAGGGATAGGGCGGAGAGAGGAAGTAGTAAAGATAAATTAGAAGCAGGATTCACCCTAAAAAATCCGAAAATGTGCAGAACACCACCGGAAAAAGAACACCAGGACGGGGGAAACAGAAGAAGGAAAACTTGAACATATAGGTGAAAAAGAAAATGTACTGTTAAATGACATGCGTCAAATGATGACGGAAGTAATGGGGATGTATGAAGAAAAGCAGGAAAAAAGGGTAGAGGAAATAAGGACAGAAATTAGGCAGGAAATGGCAGAGCTGAGGAAAGAAATGAGGAAATGGGAAGAAGTTAGGGAAAAGTTAGAGAAAAGGATGCAGACGCTAGAGAAAAGACTAGAAAAGAAGGAAGAGCCGAATAAAAAAGTAGAGGAGGTGGAAGGTAGGCTAAACAAGATAGAAAGCTCAAACCGTGAGTTTAGAGTAGGGGAGAGTGGGAATAAGGAGAAGGTAAGGCTGAGAAAAATAGAACAAAGAAAAGAAAGAGAGAGAAGATAGGAAAAGAAACATAGTGATAAAGGGTCTAAGATTAGAGGGGAAGGAGATGATGGAAGGAGTAGAAGAAGTACTAAAAAGGATTGGTGCTAAGGTAGAGATAGAGGAAGTGCGAGGTGTAGGAAGGGAAGAGAGAAGAGGGGAGAGAATGGTACTGGTGAAGCTCAAAAAATGGAAACATAATTCACAAAATTTCTGCCGGTCTGATGATTCTCGACAAATATCGACCATAAGCTCAATAGTACACTACCGTCGGAAAATGTCAGTACGATCAGCGAAAGTACTATTAAAAATCACTACTGACTTTGAAACGTGATTACCTATTCCCAAAATGGGCGAGAAATATTGTTTAAAATCCGTTCGAAAGCTTATTAAATTACGCGTCAAATAAGCCCTAATAAAGATATTTTTGGCATTTTGAAGAGAATATACCACTTGAGAATTTTTTAAAACTGCAAGAATTTCTCGAATTTTGTACCTCTAATTCAACTTGTGACACGACTTAGATCTTAAGGTCTTATATTTAATTTGAGCCAATAAAAATTGAAAAATCTCCACGAGTACCTGAGATACGTCTTAAAATCTCCCAGTCTGAAACTTCAATTTTCAGTCGGCGATTACTGCTGTCGACCGCGAAAGCGGTGATCACCGAGAATTTCCCAGATTTTGTTTCTTAACTTCAACTCGTGTTGTGACTTACACTTTACTAATGGAAAAATTGAAACTGACAGGACGTAATCTGTGGGTTACTATTGTCAGTTACTATTCTGTGGTAAAAAACTGAGATAGTACTTGAATTTTATCACACAAAGAAATTCATGCAAAATTTAAAAAAATTTTTTAATTTGAATTTCCCGCCAAAATATTTTTGGTTAATCATGGACGTTGAGAATGATTAAAAGAAGTCCTGTTATTTTTTCATATTTTTTTTAATGATAGAAACAGAGAAAAAAATATAAAATGGTCGTTACACCCTTTATTTCATCGAATATGGCGGCTAAGGGTTTCAAATTAAGGAAAAATTTTTCTTTGATTGCATGCTTTCAAATGCCTGACTCCACATTGGTTTCCCTTTAGGGGCATTTTTTGCATGCTTACCCGACTATAACCTTAAAAAAAGTTATAAGATGAAATATTTTCTTCTTGTTTGGCCCGACCGTGAGCACAACTCTTGTCTAAGATCGTCACAGAATAGTGTGACCTTTATGTTCCGTTTCTGAAACACGTGTGACATTCTAGTGACATAACAGATATATCACTCTGTTCTATATTACTTACATTACAGAATTCCAGAACTGTTACATATCCTAACAGTAACAGCGTTACAGATCAGTGTGACCTTTATGTTCCTTTCTTGGAACACGTGTGACATTCTAGAGACATAACAGTTATATCACTCTGTTCTACATTAGTTACATTACAGAATTCCATGAACTGTTACATATCCTTACAGTAACAGCGTTACAGAACAGTGTGACCTTTATGTTCCTTTCTTGGAATACGTGTGACATTCTAGAGACATAACAGTTATATCACTCTGTGCTATATTAGTTACATTACAGAATTCCAGAACTGCTACATATCCTTACAGTAACAAACGTTATAGAACAGTGTGACCTTTATGTGCCTTTCTTGGAACACGTGTGACATTCTAGTGACATAACGGTTCTATCACTCTGTTCTATATTGGTTACATTACAGAATTGCAGAACTATTACGTATCCTTGCAGTAACTGCGTTACAGAACAGTGTGACCTTTATGTTCTGTAATTGTTATGGCACACGATTGTAACAATGTTATGTATAAATGTTCTCTTTTTGTTATGTAATATTTACAGAACGTGTCCGCTGGGAATAGTGATGTGCATTTACCGTCATGCTCGAGCATGCTCGCTCATGACCGAGCAGTACTGGTCAACTCTAATTTCTTATAAATGGAATGTATATTGGTAATAAAAATGGCTGCACTACACAGTTAAACCTGTTATTCTAATAATGTCCACATTTCACAAATGGCTAAATTTCAGCGGGTTATGTGAAATTCTATTCTATAAACGTTAAGATTATTTTATTCAAATGAACTGGATAAGTACGTTTTGTAATAAATTTAGCACTTTCAAACTTAATTACTTAATTTCACATGACTGGAGTTACATATTTAAATACTGCAATCATTTCTGGCAAATACTTCAAGTAGTTGTATTTTTGTATGTCGTGGTTTTAGAAATAAGAATACATTTAAAAGGTATTGATATGCTGCTTACTTCTGGGTGGGATAAGTTGGATGTAGTAAGAAGGATATACGTGGGGATAGTGGATAATTATCTATTATGAGGGAGTGAGAAGAAATGATCTCATGAGGTAATAAGAAACAGGAGAGGTAGAGGACCCATAGGAAGGAGTGAGAGGGGAAAAAATGACGGAGGGGGTGGAAAGTGGGAGTGAAGTGTCTATCTCGGGAGCTACAGTTTTCGATTTCCTTTTCCCCTGGAAAGAACTACGTTAGAGGAGTTTTGATTTATTGGTCGTGGGATGGGGGAGAAGTTAGTTAGTGTATCGGCTAAGAGGGCTGGTATGCCAGCTGTCTCAGCGGAAACGGCAGGCTGGTATGCCAGCTAACCCGTTAGCGGAGGAAAGATGGGGGAGCAGTTAAGTGACCAGAAGAAAAATTAGAATGGTATTCTTTCGAATTTTTGTATTTAAGTTAGTTTTTTTACCATGGTGAGTTACAGATAAGTAAGTTGTACAGTAAAGCGTCGAAGTTCTAGGTGGCTTCCTCACAAGAGGGCGAGGGCGATGCGTTGTCAATTATCCTCTGGCTGGCATCCAGCTGGAAGACTCTTGAAGTCGAGAGAGAGAGATATGTTGTGTACGGCAATGGCTTGCGGTGGAAACCTAGGGCTGGCAACCAGCTGTAGGTACCTATGGCTGGCATCCAGCTGTAGGGTTTAAGTGAGAGGGTTCTGGCATACAGCCAGCTCCCACGATCTGTGAACACTGACTTCTGACGTTCTGTTCTCGTGCGCGCCCTTTTAACGGGGAGGCTGCGAGGGCGTTGCGTGGGAGTCGAGCGGAGAGGGTAGAAAATTGTTGGTGGGAGATGCGCGCGTCGAGTTTCGAAGGGCGCTCTACTCGCGACTCTCGCCTCCACTCGCCCTGCGCCTTGCTGACGTCACGTCACGGAGTACCTATTTCTCTCTCTCTCTCTCTCTTTCTAACTTACGGGTCTAATTACTAGTTATTGTAATTTAAAATGGTTGCCTATTGAATGAATAAACGTCATCTGCGAGAGTCTTTTAATTCTATCAATAAAAGAGTCTCGCTCTATGCGAGCCGCGTCTAACAGTATTTAACAGCTTTTACATTTATGTATAACATTTATACATTTTTTATTAGAGATGTTAAACATTCAGAAGGCTTAAATGCAATGTAAAATACAATTTTGT
>CAKNWT010256287.1:0-10809 GCA_932066315.1 Andricus coriarius | reverse complement strand
AATTTTTTCACATAATTATGGCGAAATGGCAGCTGCCTGCTAAAGTCGTGTGGGTTACGATCGCTCATAAATTCCTAATTTCCCGCATGGTAGTGCTCGCAATCTACGAGATTTTTGAAGTGAGCGTTTGTGTCTTTTATATTGAGTATTATCAATTAATCTTTCGCGAATAGGCAGTACGGTTGCGCCCGAGTTTCCGTGTATCTACAAGTGTATAGTTTGTGTTTTGAAAATATTTCCTGCTGAGGACAATTCTGTCAATCTACTCATACCCGCTGAGAAAACTTTTCGCGGATGTGAATGCACTGTGATAGATGCTGTTTTGTCCTCTAGATGTCAAACTCCTTATAATTCTGGTTGTGCTTAACGCGCAACTCCTCTTGACGATGGGTCTTTCTCTAAATCTTGCCGCCCAAGGTCTCGCACTCTGACCTTTCAGAACCAGCTTCTACACCGCAAAGCCTGAACTCGAAACGAAATGGTCGCAACCTCCGTCAACTCGCTTTCCGAGAATTTCGACAATCTTTCTTTGAAAATGAACAGTGCCATTTTACGAATTGACGACACAGAAAAGCAAGTTGTAGACCTGACTGCCAGGATAGATGAGGCTGAAGGTACGATTAATAAATTAAAATCTGCGATACATCAATCTCATAATTTCATAGGCTACGGTATCTTTAGGTGTGATAGAACCGTTCTCACTAGCGACCACACAAGGGGTATTGGGGTCCTAATTGCATCTGAACACTACCTGGGGGGTGTTGAAAACAACGCTAGTGTTGTCAGTCATTTTGTCTCCGCAATATGCAGTCCATAAAATCAGAATCGAACGTATTCAGAACCGATTCCTTCGTTTCGTGGCTAGGCAGCTGGGCATGGACATGTACAGACGCGACCAGGACTATGCCGGGATTAGAGATCTACTCAATATTCCTAAAATTTGTTCTAGATCCGCGAAATTTCTTTGATCAACAACACTCTTCAATGTACCTTATCATCGTACCAACTGTCGAGCGCATTCGGCGTTGTCTAGGATATGTCAAGACGCGAAAGCTATAAATAAAAAGTAAAACAAAAATTTTGATTTTTTCGGCACTGATGCGACTCATTTCAACAATTTGAATTCTTAACTAAATAGTTGAATTTTCGACAAAAGCAAAGGATAAACTTTTCATGAAGAGAAAAAGATTTTTAGCCAATACAAAAAAAAAATTCATCCAAAAAACTAGAATTTTTACCCAATAGTTGACTTTTCGACTCATAAAGATGAATTTTCAACACGAAAAGATGAATTTTCAAACAAGAAGAATGACTTCTTAATAAAAGTATTTAACTTCCAACAGAATATTAACATTTTTCACCAACAAAATTGTACCATCGGCGCGCATAATGATGACGAAATTCCATTTAGAAAAAAACCGAAAACTTATTTCTATACATTTCTTAAGGTAACTAAAATAAAATAATGGAAAAGAATAAAATGTATGCTTTATTTTACAATATGTTAGTCAGCAGTCTCGGTCCGAGTTACAGAAATTAATAACACATTCATGTAATATGATAGAGTTAAAAAAATATAGAAAATTTCGCATGTTGGAAACAGCTTATGGAGTGCAAAGGTAAAAAACAAGTGATGAGAATACATCTGCTAAAGCCAAAGGAGCTTTAACAAAAGCAGACTGGCCAAGCGCAAAACGCCAAACCTGACAGACGTGCGCTTTTCTTTTTATTGACGGTTTGAAGAATAGCGGTTCACACACGAAATACTCTAAAAGACACTGTGATTGGTAATTGGCTGCCTACTGGACATTCTGCGATTTCTTCTTTAGTCAATTCTATAACCGCGCCGCTGTCCATGTTTATTTTCGCCCGCTTGGACCGCAAAATATTAGGTTTAAATAGTGCACGAAAAAGCGTTTTTCTGTTTGGTGCTTTATCCAACATTGCATATACATCACCATTGGACATTGATAATACAATTTGTTCTTCTGTCGGTATGGGCTTCAGATTATTAAGCTTAGCTCCTAATTTAATTACTGCATCGGAAGGAAAAACGTATCGTCGAAGTTGAAATATACGGTTCGGATTCTTTTGGGGAATAAGTCGAATAAATCTAAGTTCTTCAAAGGAAAATCCAAGCACGCGAGGAAAAGTTTGCTTGAGAAGGGGAGGCCTGGAACTGGAACAAACAGTTGGCTCAGCCGTTGGAGAAGATCCCGCAGCAGAGTGTGGTCTGGCAGGAGGAGACCTGGATCTGGCACGAAGAGTAATTTCGGCAGGTGGAGGTGACCTGGCAGAAGGAGGAGGTCTGGCGAGAGGTAGAGTGCTTTCTAGAAAATTCAGTTCAGGAAAATAAGAAGATCTGTGACGAGGAACACCAGGAATAGGTTCGCCATTAGGCAAACAGTCGAAGTGTGAAGTTAACTCTGCAACAAGAAATAGAAAATAACATTTTACTCATAGGTTCCAGAGGATTCTAAAGAGCTTTATATGATGGCCATAAGTGAAAGGAAATTTCAAGGGGCTGCTAGAGATTTTTGCGGATGTTAGAGATTTCAAGAAATTATGCCATATTTGAAGGATTGCAACAGATTTCAAAATAAATGACAAGATTTCAAGGGATTTCCACGGATTTTAGGGAATGGATCAAAATTGACGCGTTTTCCAGGAATTTTAATAAAATCTCAACAACAAAATTCAGGATTTTCCTGAAATATTTTAACCGATTTCAAAGCTTTTAGGGTATATTTTAAAAGATTCGATGGGTTTTCACAAAATTTTATGGGATATGTACATTGTATATCAGATAACAAAAACAGTTGAACCATCGATGTGATATGAAAAACATTTCCACCGGGTGCAAAAAGGGTTATTTGCAGCTTTGTATGGATATAGTATATAATTATATTCACCAATTGAATCGAGGATAACCAACAAGGATAATAACAGAGTATAGACAATCATCATCTTTTCTAAGTAGAGGGCAAACTGTTTAATGTATTAATGATGAATTTGATCAAAAATGGGAATAATAAATATTCCATTGACTTATTAGCTTACGTAATCGATACAATTGTCGTTATCTTTTAGGTTTAAGGTGTCAAACTTGTTTTCTTCTGAGATATTTAGTTTTGATAAGAATCAGTATGACGAAAATTAATGCTTTCTAGGGAAAGCTGGTATTTACATGTCAAGTTTATATAGTGACTACTTCAATGACCCATTGAAAGTTTTGCAAAACTAATATAAATTCTATAAAAGATGTTGAATCGAAATATTATTATTAGTGATAATATTATTATAATTATCTAATTCTGAAAAGCAAGCGATTCCACGTTACATATTCCAAAGAACTTGTCATGCTTTCATAAAATTTAAAAGTATTTCAACGGATTTAAGATTTTTTTACAGAAATTCTAAATGATCAAAAGGATTCCTTATTATTATAATATTTCCAAGAAATTTTGATTTATTTTCATGCAATTAGGGAAATTTGAAACAAATTGTATCTTATTCCAAATTGATTTCAGGTACTACCATGAAATCCTATTAAAAGAATTTTGAAGGTTTCATCAGATTTAATGGGATTTTGCAGAATATCAATGACTTTATGGGAAATTAGGAGATTTCAATATATTCCCAGTGATATGAAACTTGGAAAGAGGCCTGCTTCCAAAGTGATTCATTCATAATAATCAATTTTCTTTTTAATATTTCGAAAGAAATCAAATTTATTTTTAAGCTTTATTTAGGAAGGTCTAATATTCAGTTTTTAAAGAATGATTATATTAAGAAATTAACGCACACGATGAATATCGCATTTTCATCTTATCAGGAATTCCCATTCCACTGGTAAACATTTTTTATTATCAGTCAGAAGCCACGTATTATTCATTCGTATGTTTATACAATTGACTAGAATTAGTGATGAGTTGAAGGTAAAATTTTAAAATGATTATTTTACTTTACGATAAGAAAATTACGTAGTAAGGCGCCAGGCATAAAATACTTAAAATTGTTTTCTGAAACTTCGAACTAAGCGACCATCTTTTTTAGAATTAAATTTTTTTCGTGAATTTATTTAGGGTTCATCAAAAAATAACATAATAGGATTTGGGCGGAGGGGATGTTTTTCTAAAATCTTAATATTTCTTATGAATTTATAAATTAGTTTCACTTTCAACCAAGTAGTTAAATTTTCAACCGTAGAAGATGCATTCTCAATCAAAAATGTAATGATTGGTATTTTAACCAGGAAATGGTCAGTTAACATTTATCAAATCAAGTCTTTTAAGTGTTTCATTTATCATTAATTTTGATAAAGTTGTACTGATTGCTGCTAAGCACACTGATACTTTTCTTTTTTTTCAGTGATTCGATTATCTCTCGTGACAATAGGCGCAGCTAGAGAAGCCCTAATTTTGTTTATCAAGCTTAGGAGGCTCGTATTGGATGCAATTATTAGGAATAGGGTATGCTTCGTATAATCTTTTACGTCCCTCCTTTGACAACCCTTTTTCCAGTATTTCGTCCCAGCTTACTACGATATCCGTGTACATAGATGACCCTTGTTTTTTCTCCAATTCCAGTCGTTTCCCCAAAGCTTCTAGAGCTTGTACATCGAGGATAAGTTCTATCACTTGGTCTTTCTGCTTCTCTCCCTTTGATTTTGTGTCAAAAGTTGCATTCTCTACGGATTGCTTAGCGGAAGAATCAAGATGGCTATTCCTTTTGAAGGAATGTTCCTCGCAGATTTTTTCCGGAGTAAGCTATTTTTCTCTCTGCTGATGTGAAGGAGATTTTGACTAACCTGCTGATATTTTAGACGAATGTTTTGCGCTTTTATCTGAACGAACATGGTAAGATCTTCTTGGTGAAAAACTGAGTGAACGTCTGTCATATCGTGATCGCGATCTGTCATATCTGCATGGTGATCTGTCATATGGGGATCTGTTTCAGATCTGATAAGAAGAGGATGTCCTACTAGAATCGTAACTTGATGCGGATTCTGGTGACAGGTTGCATAATTGGTTCCGGAAATTCCTTGAAGATGTCTGCTATTTTCAATCTTGACTTAAAGATCAATTTCCTTCATGGGAATCTTTTTCCGAGTAGAAAATCAGATTTGGCTTTCCTGCTCAGAAAATAACCACAAAAGAAAGGATTGTGAGAACGATATCTTGACTGCACTGGAGTAAGTAAGAAAAACTCGTTTTCTAGCGGAAACTTGTTTGAACTGACTGGAAAAACAAGAACGTTACTTGAACGTGACGACCGGTTTTCGGTTTTTCCATTTTCCATGAGTGCGCTCCAACATCGAAAGATTTTAATCTCCGGCTGACGCTAAATTTATGTAACAAAAATGAGGTTATACTTACTTTTCCCTTGCAGTCTGCGAAGTTCTTCTTCCTGATCTGAATTTATTTTCCTTCAGTCGTATCCACCTTTTTGAAGTTCTTTCTTCTTTTTCTTCATATCTACTTTTATGTGCAATTTTATTGTTTTTTTTTTCGATTTTCAAGTTCAATCGTTGTGGCTAATCGCCTAGGCATAAATAAAAGCAATGATAGAACAGAGTGGGAAGCACGAACCGTGGATTGAGCTGTAAATTACCAAAAAAATTTGGTATTTCTGTAAACTTTGTGGCGCTATTCTCGTAATTTAAACAAAAAATTCTATAAGACAATGAACTTCTTTTCCGCGTATGGAAAAAAGACATATAAAAAGGAAAATTATTTAATTATCTGTAAAAATGTTTCGTATACATTTCTTAGGGCGAATAAAATAAAATAATGATAAAGAATCAAATTTGAACTTTATTTTTCAATATATGAATGAGCAGTGTCGGTACAAGGTGCAGATATCAATAACATATTCATTTAATTCAAAAGAGTTAACAAAATATAAAAAATTTCGCACTTTGGACACAGTTCATCGAGTGCAAACCGGAAGACAAGTGATGAAAATGTATTCGGTAAAGGCAAAGGAACTTTAACAAAAGCAAGGTGGCCCTTTTAATTAAAGACGAAAATTCTTGGTTCACAAAAATATTGCACGGTCATTGGAACCAAAATATTCGAGCTCTGTAAGGTCAATATTTCAAACTTACGGTAATCCCGATCCAGGGGCCACCCTCAATATGGAATTCAAAAACACAAAATTGCAGTTGTCAATCGTGGTTTACACACGAAATACTCTAAACTTCCTGGCGATTATTCTATGGTTGCCTACTGGACAATCCGCGATTTCTTCTGGGGTCATTTCTTCAACATTCCCGCTGTTCATGTTTATTTTCGCCCGTTTTGAACGCGAAATAATAGTAGGTTTATATAGTCCACGGAAAAGAATTTGATGGTTAGATAATTTTTCCAATAGTGCACAAACGTCCCCATTGGATGTTGATAATACAAGTTGTGCTCCGGTTGGCATGGAACTAAGGACATTAGTTTTTGTTCTCAGTCGAATCGGTTTATCGGGATGAAAAGTGTATATTCGAAGTTCCAATATGCGGGTCGGATTGTTGCTGGGACTAAGTCGAACAAATTGAAGTTCTTCAAACATAAATCCAAACACGCGACGAAAGGTTTTCCTGAGAGAAGGTAACCTGGACCTGGTAAAAAAATGTGGCTCGGCAGGTGAAGGAGGCCCGGCAGAAGAATAAATCCTGGCAAGAGGAGATCTGGACCTGGCACGAAGAGAAGGCTCGGCAGGTGGTGGAAATCCGGCAGAAGAATAAAGCCTGGCAAGAGGAGACCTGGACCTGGCACGAAGAGAATGCTCGGCAGGTGGTGGAGATCTGGCAGAACAATTGAGTCTGGCAGGCAGAAGAGACTTTTCAGGCGAATATCTGTCAGAAGAAGAAGCAGAAGGTCCTCTACGATGAAGAACAGGAATAGGTTCACCATTAGGCAAACAGTCGAACAGTGAACCTAATTCTACAACAAGAAAGAGAAGATTACATTTTTCCTGAAGTACACACTTGTTTGTTGGTATGTTATGAGTTGCAAATAAGGTTTAATCATCAATGTAGTTTTAGAACATAGCTGGCTCCATGCGGCCTGAATAAATTTTGTAGCCAGCAGAACTTTCTTTCATAAAATCGAGTTTTCTCATTTTTCTCGCAAACAAAGCCAGATACGGAGAAATGTTGAGCTAAAAGTTTACAAGAAATTCCAACCAATTTCTAGGGAACTTTAGGAATTAAATGAAAATTCAGAGGTTTCAAGGGATTTCGCTAGATTTGAGGGATTGCAACGAGTTTCAAAATAAATTAGAAGATTTCAAAGGATTTTCACGGGTTTTAAGGAATGTAAAAAAATTTACCAGTTTTCAATAAAACTTTAGAGAATCTCATCAACAATTTTCAGGGATTTCTAGAAGCATTTCAACGGATTTCAAAGCTTTTAGGGTATATCTTAAAAGATTCGAAAGGATATCACGAGAATTTATGGCGGATGTATATTGTCTATCAGATATAAAAATTAGTTGAACCCTCCTTGGAATATTTACAAAATTGCGTCATGCTATTTTCCTACTCTTTTTTTTAAATTTATCTTGCTATTGATACTAGTTTGAATTATGAAATAAGCCTGAGACTAATTTAGGATCTGTATAGATATAATATATTATTATATTTACCAATGGTATCGAGGATAACCACGAATGATAGGACCAGAGTATGGACAATCCTCATAGTTTTTAAGTAGATGACGAACTGATCAATTTATTAACGAAAAATTATATTGACAAACAAACTAATGAAGTTGCCAGTGCTTCATAGCTGATATTAGCTGTACTATTGTCGTTATCTCTTAAATTCAAGGCATCAAGCTTGTCTCCATCTAAGATATTTAGATTTGATAAGAGTCTATGTTAAGAAAAAACATTTCATCACAAACTACATTGAAACTGATGTAGCTTTTAATGTAATCTTTCACGTTTACAGGATGTTACGAAATTGCAAAGAATTATAAAAATTCACATTATTAAAAAAAGCCTGAATTACATCACAATAAAGTTGAAAAATAATTACTCTGAAGAAATTACTTGTCGATATCGGTGAGCCCAAATAATGAAATAGTTTTCATTGATGAAGAACTTTGAAAAGGGTTTGCTTCCAAACGGTTTTCCTCATAACAATCATCTAAATTTTTCAAAACTTTTTCGACAAAAAATATAATTGATCATTTTGCTGAATTATGGCCATTTTAGAGACGGCAAAATGATGAAGAATGATTAAATGAGAAAGAGAGAAAAGAGTAAGCTGTGTTTTTATAAAGGAAAAATTAGAATAGAAAGAGGGACAATTAAAAACGAGAGGGAAAGAATCACTACACAACTGCGATCGTAGCGCCATTAGGCGGTCACTATTGGCACTAAACAAATGGCCACACCACTTCTTAGGAGATTTCTAATTCATATGAGCTTTTCGTTTTGATTGTTTTTCTTTGTGAACCGTTTTAAAGTTTCGAAATGTAGAGTTTCGAAGAAGAATTCGCGAAACCGCCGGATATGTGTGCTGAAACAGAAAAAGCAGAAAGTAAATTGCTCCCCGAACAATCATGGGAAAAATTTATCGACGCTCTCAATGCATTCATGGAGTGGCAAGACAAGGGAAATTGCAACACGTCATTCAAAAACATATTTTCGGCCCATTTTAGTGAAAAAATTGAAAGTCTGGAAGCCCTCTACGCTTTGGAGCCAATATTTGATGATTTGCACTATGGCGAATACAAATTATAACACGGACATCAAGACCTACAAAAAAGTGCTGGCCTCCTAACAACTGCGTCAAAGGGATTTCGCAATCGAAAGGTTTCACCTCGGAAAAAGACCACGAAATTTCTAACAGAGGCTCCAGACTAAAAATACTTGGTAGAAAAGTTTTTGAAGTAATAACAACAGTTTCCTTTTGTTATCGTATTTTAAGCATTGTAGAATTTAAAAAAAAAAGATGAACGTATTGCATAAAATTATAAATAGTTATAAATAAACAAATTTTGAGAATCGCTCCTTTTTACGAAAGAATCCGGTTTTGAACGACGTATTGAATAAATTTGAATAAAACTTGTTGCTCTAGGTTTTTTGGGGTCGCTGATTACGAATCTGGAGTCAGATTTACCAAATTCAAAATGGCGGACAAGTATTCGAAAAATTTCAAACTTTCCATGAACCTTGATATCTGGAAGTTTTTGGGATCGCTGATTACGCATCCGGAACCAGATTTGCAAAATTCGAAACGGCGAATCCAATATGGCGGATGAGTTTTCAAAAAATTGCAAACTTCATGAAACTTGATATCTGTGGGTTTTTGGGTCGTTGATTACGAATCCGGAGCCAGATTTGCAAAATTAAAAATAGCGGATCCAATATGGCGGACGAGTTTTCGAAAAATTGCAATTTTTTCATGAATCCTTTAATTTTTTGAAAACTCTTTCAGCATATTGGAACCGCCGTTTTGAATTTTTTGCTCTTTCGATCTGATTCGTAATCAGCGACCCCGAAAATCCCTAAGTGAAAAGTCTTATAAAAATCTAACAACTTTAAAAGAAACTGTCCGCCATATTGGATCCGCCAATTTGAATTTCGGAAATCTAACTTTAGATTCGTGATCAGCGACCCCGAAAACCCACTAAGGTGAATATAACAGTGAAATCTGTTCGATAGGAAAATGTGTACCGCAAAGGGTTCAACAATTAACGCAGAACTTCCACGTGGAATTCCTTGTGGACATTCACGTGAATTAAAGAAACTACGTGAACTTATTGAATTAATTTATACGCGGAACTCTACGTAGAATTTTAAGTGAAATCACCTCTGGAATTGTAAAACGTGACATATCAATTTAGTATCTGGCTACACGAAATTCAAAAATGCCATCCATTTTTGCGTATGTACTACGATGTACAAGATATTTGCAGAAGAATGACATTGTTAAACCTTTCACACTTTTTATAAACTATTGTATTCCTCGATGAGAATTTATCTTCTTTGGTTGAGCATAACCGTATTTAATTTCAAATTAAAATATTTTTTGGTGGAAATATAAACTGTACAAGTTATTTTTCCAATCCCATGATAATATTGATAAACATTCAAAAATCAGCCCTAGCTTTTTTAAAAAAATAATCCGAAGTAGCGTCACGAAAAACAGCAAGATTTTGAAATGATTATTTTGCTGGGAAAACCTTGGAGTTTGAAGCTACATGTTTCTTTAACCGTCCAATTAAATATCTTCAACATATTTGGATTCAACGCCAGAATCTGAATTTTCAAATGGTTGTTTTTTGTATGTCGTCAAGTTAGTTTCTGCACACACTTATAGGTTAAAAAAACCCAAGAACGTGATTTTATTTATAAGAATTGATAAATCAAATGATAATTATTACTATATGTTGTTAAGTGGCAATTTTTGATCAATAATATTATTCCTGAAGTAAAGAGTTTTAAAATAATTGTTCACAGCAATCACAACTGTTGTTGAATTGCAATTTGCTGGGTCAAGATATTATTCTTGAAAGGAAAAGAAATATTTTAATAGAGGTAAGGTAACTAAAATAAAATAAAGATAAATAATAACATTTATACTTTATTTTGTAATATATAAATAAGTAGTCGTGGTCCGGGGTGCAGAAATTAATAATACATTGATTTAATATAATAGAGTTAAAAAAAAAGACAACTTCGCATTTCGGACACAGTTCATCGAGTGCAAGGCGAAAGACAATTAATGAGAATGTATTTTGCACAAGTTTAGATTTTACGAAATAATAAAAAAAACATTTCACACGGTTAGACTTTTGGATAATT
>CAKNWT010256286.1:0-21650 GCA_932066315.1 Andricus coriarius | reverse complement strand
TAAACTATAAAAAGATTATTTTTTAACAGAAAAATTTAGGCGTCTATTTTCACTCTTTGTGATATTCATGTTTCTGATTCAAATCCGGACTGAGGCAGGTTTTTTCTTGTTCTTATAAAATATTCTTCTGAAGTAATCGTTGTAACGAATAAAATTTGTATCAAGTATAAATGCACGCTATCATTTTCAATTCCCTAAATTGAAGAATGTATAAAAAAATTCGTAAATTTTAAAAATTATATCATTTTAGGCAATTTTAAGTTAGAAAAATTAAAAATTGAAAGCTTACAATGTTTTTAAATTGAACACTTTTTAAATGAATAGTTGAATTATTTTAATTTTAAGTTGCAAATGAATAATTTTTCAATTGTTATTCATACACCAAAATTAGTTTTGAAATTTTTTAAAACCTTCTCTTGAAACTACATTTTTTTACTAAAAAATCACTTTAAATTTTCCCAGGATCCTTACAAATTCTTTTATTACCTTGAAATCTTTGAACATCCTTAAAAACCTACATAATTTTATTTTTAAATATTCAAAAATCTACATTTAATTTTTTGGAATCTTTACAATTTTGAAAGTATGTTTGAAAAATTTTCAAAACTTCGAAATATATTTTTAAATGATTCGATTTTTTCCTTAAACTTTTAATAAATCCTGCGAAATTAAAAAGTTGCCTTAAAATCTTCCAGATTATTCTTTCTATAGTTTTGGAAATCTTTTTAAATCTTCTTAAATATTCTCTTGAAATCAATTTTTCAAAATAAAGTCATTTTCAAATTATCAAGGAATCTTAATACATTTTATTATTATTTTGAAACCTCGCAAAATGCTTGAAAAGCTTCTACATTTTTCGTTTGAAATGTTTAAAAATCTACATTTTGTTTTAAATTGTTGAGATATTTTATAACTGTTAAATTGTTGTTAATTATTTAAAATTTGCTTTTGTTTGAAATATTGTTAAATATTATGTTAAACCATTTTTCAAAATTTTCCCAGGAGTCTTAAGACAATTTATTTATTATTTTCAAACCTTTCAAAATCCTTAAAAGCTTCAAAAATGTATTTAAACCTTCTAAATATCTCCTCAATTTACTCCAATTTTCTCTAAATGAATGCATTTTTATCTGCTATTTATACATCAAAATTCAAAATTTTCAATCACAAGTAAACATTTTTTAAAGTAGAACAATTAAAAATAAAGACGGGAACGTTCAAAGTTTAAGTTTAGCTCCCCCAAATTGTAACGATTCAAGGCTTTCTGTTTAAAACAATTCAGTTATGAATATTTCATTTATAATTATTTATTATAAGTAAACAGTCAAACATTTCTAAATATTGAAAAATGGTTCTGTTGTCTAATTAAAAATTTTCAAATTGAAATTGTTAAGAACTTTATATTTTAGACTGAAACAACAGGTAGTTTATACAGTTTTAATCGAAATCAATCAATTATTGTTCAATTTCGAATACGCGAACTACAGTTCAATTTTAAAAATCATTATTTAATTTATATTTACAATTGATCAACTTAAAACTTTTTTGTCAAAAAATTTCAGTTTCAAAACATATAATTCTTCTTCTGTGCGAGTCTTCAAAACTGCATTTCAAGATTTTTTAAATTGAAAATGTAACCTTAAAAATGAAAATCTAAAATGGAAAATTTTGATTGTAAAATATTTTAGAATTACACACTGCAAACTAAACAATTTCATAATTGAAAAAATTAACAATTATTCAACTTAGCATTTAAAAAAAAAAGTGAAATCAAAATTGTTTTAAATTGCATTATAAATCTTGTGACATGAAACTTGTGATATTTGAAGTGATTGGATACATTTTTCTTCTAAAAGCTTGTAAAAATCTCGGTCAAAATCCGAGTCGAAATTTTAACCCTACTTAAAGCCTCCAAAGTCTGCAGCTTCGTAGGCTTACTTTTTGTAAAACGCAATGAACAAGAGAATATGAATAAATAATATATAATTATTTATATCATAAAAATATTTATAAATTCTGTAAATAATATAAAAAGAGTACGACTTTTTGAACTGCGTAAGTGTACATCGATAGTTCGCATGGGCGCCCCTGAAAATTTATTGTTCCAGGTTTTTATACTTATAATGCCTTTAGTAAAGCAAAATGAACATCAGTAATTATTCTGTATTCGCGAGTATAATAAGGTGGTGACATATTATAAATTTTAAAGAACTTATTTCTTCTTGTAGTATGCGACAATTATAATTTTACATATTTACTGAAAGTGATATTTAATTCAGAAACTGCAAACTTGCAAATACTGGGAGGTTTTAGGAGGTTTGAAGAAGGACTTGAAAATACTGGGAGGTTGTAGAAGGCTTAAAGGAGGATTCGGAAAATACTGGGAGGCTGTAGAAGGATTAAAGGAGGACTTGGAAAATACAGTTGAGATTATAGGAGAACTAAAGGAGGACTAAATTCGTAATGCTTAGGATATAGGAGAGTCAAAGTAGGATGTGCAGGCTCAAATAGGCTCAAAGGAGGTTTTATCTAGAATTAGCAGGTTTAATGTATGCTTAAAATTTCGACTCGGGAAAAGAAAATTACTGTCATGTTCCGGTCTCGAAAAAATCCCGGTTTCCCAGCCCAGCGGCCACCTGAATGACGATATTTCGAAATATAATTATGGTTTTCGAATGATAATACGGATTTCGTGTTTGGTAGCTTAACAATTTGTCCTCAAAGAAATATTAAAATTAATATATGGTTCATTAATTCTGACATTGAAGTCTTTCAATCAAATGTCTATTCAATGCAGTAAACACATTTTAATGCCTTTAAAAAGATTGAAAAATTCCAAAATAGTAAGCTTTCTCCGAAATTTTTTACTTCTTTTTGAAGGTATTCTTAGACTTTTATGTTATAAGTTTTTTTTTAATCGAACTAATTTTTCTATTCTTAAAATGCACTATCTTTTGATTTTTAAGACTTTTTCTTTTATTTTATGCAATCACTTGTTGATTTTCGTATTTCTTCATTTCTTGATGACAGCTTGAACTTTTGGTAACATAAAGGCAGACATTTTCTTTTTATAACAAAACCAAGAATGAAGAAACTTGAAAAAATGTATCGTTTGTTCTATTTCAGAAAAAAAACTCCATATTATTCCTGAATTTTTGTTCGAAAAACATCAGATCAATGTGTATTTTAATTACGCACGTATTTCATTAAACATGAGGTAATCAGGTGTATATTCGATATAAAGCATACCTTCCACTGAAATTCAATACTAAAATTACTAAAAAACTATAGTCGCATTAAAAGAGCCAGAATGCAGAAATAAAAGACATGTCATTATTAATGTTTTCTGTGATCCTTACATTTCATTAACAATATTTTAAGTTTAAAAAATTTAGCTATTGTGAACAAAACAATTGTAAAATTCTAACTCGCAAAACTTAAACACCTTACTCGCAAGTCTAGCAATCAGCTGAGTTAGCTCCCTGTTTACCTTAAATGGTTATTCATAATAAAATTGTACCTCTTGCATCCATGAGAGAATTTGAGACCCTGATTGGCTAAGAGAATTACATAGTTGGGAATATAAATTGGCAGTCAGGGTCACTTGCCGTATGTGGATACGACGTAAGATTGACAGTGACAGTGTTAAGAATACATTGTAACATTGGTATACATTACCAGAGTATCGGTATGTAACTACATGATATAAAATGAGCGCTAAATTGACAATAGACGCTGAGAATTGATGATTTCTCTAGAACCGTATTTAAGGAGGAAATTCGCTTTCCAGTATCGTATATAGTGAACTTCAATTATCTTATTTGAAAAATTCAAGTCTGGGCTTGATGTGAGGGGGGTGGTGGGCGGGGGTAGCAAGCCGCCGTGCTCCGCCCTGGTTTCGCGCCTGCACACACGTAAAATAGTAAAGATAATTCCATGCCTAATCTTTTTGACGCCTGAAAAAATATGTTAATCAATTTCTAGCATCATGACTTAGAAAATTATACGCGAATTTCCCTTAAAACTAGTATACGGGATCGAAAATTTGTTAAATGTTATCCCTAGAAATGCATTAAAATTTGTTTTGCATTTCTTTAGACAATTTACGATTACTCACACTAGTTTTGAGATGTATTTGCATATTCTTTCGTAAATATCTTAAATCTAGAATTTAATTTATACATTTTTACGCTTTTCTGGAAAATTTTCGATTTTGAATATATTTTTTGTGGCAAATTTTTGTATCATTTTGTTTATCTTTATGCTAGAAGTTAATTAACATGTTTTTTTCACTTCTTAAGAAAATATATGATCCCATATACTCATTTAAAGACAAATTTGCGTATGTAATAAATTGCATTTTTTTAAAGCTAGGGCTATTTGTCGCCAATGCCGTTTTTGAAATTTTGATCCCAATTTTATATTTATTATTATTATACCATTAAGCTATTTCTCTTTCGGGGTAAGCGTGACTCGCTCGGTCTTTTATTTCAGGCGTCATTCACTCTACTGACAATCTTTTTATAAACTATTTTTCGCCACATTTTTCTGTCCTGGCATACCTCTCTTGCTGCCTTCACGTCCATGCATTTTTTATGCAATCTCTTGTGTTTCTATGACTTCTCATATCTTTTCGAATTAAGGTTTCATTTAAACATTCTAACCATTCTTTCCGCGGTCTGCGTCTGGGCATACTGCCATTTACTTTACCTTGATACACTTGTTTCGATAGTCGTTCATCTTTCAGTCTCTCAACATGCCCAAACCATCTTAAAAAATTTCTTTCACATGTATAAACTAGTGCCTCCTCTACATCACATTCGTTAAGGATTATCTCATTACTCACTTTGTCCATCAGTGTTTTGCCGCACATCAAGCGCAGGAATTGCATGCCAATCGCGTTAATTTTAGTCTTATCCTTTTCCTGAAAGGTCCACGTCTCGCTACTGTATAATACAGCCGGTATAAATATAGAATTATGTATATCTATTTTTTCGTCACTTGTGAATAGGCTGCCAAGATATATGTACTTATCAACTTCTTCTAGTCTCTCAAGGCCCATGTTCTTCCTGCTTGTATTCAGTTTAATGGAAATGTTTTGCAAGTCTTCGACCGACTCTGCCATAACAACCTTATCATTTGCAAAAGCTAATCAACTCTAAAGCTAACCAACATGAATATAATGGATAGCCATGAGGACATAACGCGTCCTTGTCTAACACCTTGCATAAAATCAAACCAGTCACTCAGCTTCCTATTCCCCCTTACACTAACTTTGCTCCCGGCAAAGATTGTTTTTATTGCATGTAGGAGTCATCCATTGACTCCGTATTCTTTCAGGACTTTCCAAAGTTCACTTCTATCCACCTTGACAAACCCTTTTTCGAGGTCAACAAATGCACAGAAAACTTTTTTGCTTACTCTCAAACTTTTTTCAGTGATCTGTCTTAAGCTAAATATTTGATTCGTACATGACCTTCCTGGCATTAGTCCACTTTGTAATTCCCATATATTTTCTTCTGTTATTTTTATTACCCTACGACTAAGTATTTTTTCAGCGTTAATACTGTCTACACCAGCAGCCTTACCATTTTTTAAGTTTCTAATTATATCTCTAACTTCAGTGATACAGGCTTGCTCAAAACATAGTTAGAAAAAACTGAATTTTAATGGTTACGCATCGGGTTCTATATCATAGTTGTGGTGTCCTATAGCTTCATCTGCCAATAATTCCTTGAAATAGTCTCTTAGAGCGTCTAGTATCCCGCGTGTATCATATACGATTTCACCCTTGCTATTTCTCATGCTAACGAACTTTGTACTTTTATTTTCCTTCATCCTTTTTTAAAACAGTTTTTCGCTTCCTTCAAAGTCGTTTTACATTTTCTCCTTTCATTCTGTTCTGACTTCATACTTACTTTCCTTTACTAGTCGTTTAACTTTCCTCTTTTCGTGTTTGCAATCATTTTCAAGCTTATTTTCCTCCTCATCGCTGAGACCTGTGATGTTCAACGTTATGTAGTATGGTTCTTTCTTTTCTTTCCCTGCTGCCTGAATTTCATCATTCCACCATGCATCACCAGACGTCCTTTCTACAACTATAGTACCACACACTTCAGTCGCACTTCTGACAATGACATCCTGGATCATATCCGATGCGCCCTCCTTATTTTTATTGTCTATTAGCGCCTTCTAAGATTCCTCATCTATGCGTTCGTTTATCTCATTCCGAAAATCTATTCGCAATTCTGGTTTCTGTGAATTCTCATTCTTGATTCGCGTTTGTTTCGTTTGTTTGGTCCTGTTTCTTCTCCATCCCTGACCTATATTTATTTTGGAGACCAGAAGGCGATGATCAGTATTGCATTCAGTACCCTTCATGAACCTTGTATCTTTCACTAGCTTTCTTAGTCTTTCATCCGCAACAACAAAGTCAATTATACTGTGGGTATTTCCTGTACACCAGGTGTACATGTGAATCATGTTATGCCTAAGCCAAGTATTTTTAATAAACAAGCCCTTTCCTGAACATAAGCTAAGTAAACTTTTCCTGTTGTCATTTTTCTCTTGGATCCCCAATATTACCTATTACCCTTTCTGAATCCTGATTTTGGATGCCAACCTAGCCATTCATATCTCTTAGCAGAATGATTCTTTCATCATGATCGCAAGTACTTATTGTATTATTTAAAGTGTCCTAGAAGGCGTCTTTTACTTTGGTCGGATCACCATTAACTGAGACGTAGCACGCTATGATAAATAATCTTCTGATTCCTACATTTCCTTGACTACCAAAAGAATCAATATTTACTCCAGACCATATTTCAAGTCCGCCTGTTAATACAAACTGTTAATACGCCTGTCAATCAAAGTTTCAGTACACTCCGAGGCTATTTTATTGTTCGTATTATTCATTGTGGAAATTTTTACGTTCATCTACCACCCATATGCGAGAAATTTATTTTGCGAGTCGAAATCATGTTTAAAGTTAAGTAGTTAGTCGTCGTAGGGTGGAGAGTCTAGTTATAACATCAGTCCACCAAACTTCGGTTAATGAGGGCAGGGGGAAGGGGGGATCGAGCTGGAACCAAAAGAGTTATAATTGGTTGGTGTTTTATGCTGAGAAGGACACCATCCTTCACGACCTGAGAAACCCCTTAATATCGAATTTGAGGGAAATCTGCCCAGATCATAAATTTTTAATAAATATTGGTCGACATATTGGATTTTGTAATTTCTACCACAAATTTTTCTGTTAACCCTTATACTAGCCAGTTTTATGCAACCTCCCCCCCCCACTCCATTCAATAGTAAATAATCTGGTGCATTTAATACAGTTTTAAGTGAACTGGCCAAATAATGACTAATAAAGCCCAATTGATTTTTCAACGGTCTCTTATAAGTACTAAAAGAAATGACATTCGTCCCCAAACGGAATCTCTCGTTAGAATCCCTTTCTGCGAAATATAAATAGTTTTTCCTTCTCCGATTTCAGGTACTCTCGGTGACGAAATCAAATTTGACAAATATGATGATGTAGAGACCATCGAAGATCTTGGAGATGACGAAGGGGTAGATTATAACGGAGGAGTAGGAAACCTGGTTCTGGGAGGACTTCCGCAGGGCGGTTTAGGTTACGGAATTTCCAAAGGTGGGCTGGGACTCACCTCCAGTCTAGGAAACGGAGTCGGAATTAGATTTTCTAATCTCGAAGGAGTCGCCAAAAGTCTAGGTGGGGGGGACGTAGAACTGATCGGAGGCGACATCCATACTGACAATTCCTACAAAAGGGGCGCTGAGTCTAAATCTGAGGCTAAAGAGGAGGAACTTGCCAGCGAAGAGGCTACTAAGGGTTATAAAGTCACTGAGGAGTTCGACAAAGCTGAGACCGGTCAACTAGAGAAGACCCACCATTCAGGCCACTATGACACTGCTGCTGATTCCAAAAAGGGAGAACTCGACGAGGTCAAGAAATACTCTGACAGTGAAGCAGCTGTTAAGGGAGAAAAGGGAGAAGCTTTCGAGAAAAGTGAAGGACACAAGAAGGGTCACAAGACTACAGGATACCATAACGTGTACCACAAAGATGAGTACAAAAAAGACACATCCTTCTACGATGACGAGCACGTCAGTGCCCAGGAGGAATCCTTTGGAACCGAAAGTAGTCATCATACTAAAGCAAAAGGCTCTCATGAGAAGGTCGAAAAGCTTGAAAAACAATTTCATGAAGACGAGCATGCCAAGAAGGGCACCTTCACCAACGGCCATCAGTACGGAGTAGCACAGGGACACGACAGGGAGCACGGGGAGAAGGAGCACTACGAAAAGGCTGCTGAATTCGCCAAAGGGGCGAAGCACAAGGCGGAGAAGGAAGAAGTCTCCTCTTCCGGATCTTCCCAAAAGGGCTTCTGACGCAACTTCCGTTATACCTAATTTGTTGTTTGTTTCTTAATTTTAATCATCATTAGGGCAATCGATGAAGCGCGACGGATAAAGACCAGTTTCGCTTTTTTGGCCCACTCGGAAGACATTCATATTCCGGGAGTGAAAGGAGCTGGGATTTTCTTTGTCTCCGCGATCTGCTATGCTTTACGTACAAAACATTTATTATGTAAGGCGTCAAACACGACTGACTCTCCGACCATGGGTTATACTCCTTTCGCTTGTGTACATACAAGGAGAGTCACAATTGGGCTAAAAGCCTCGCATTAAGAATAAAGTTTGTTTTTAGTTATTACAAGACTTGAGTTCATAATTTAAACGCTAAAAATTATTTTCCAGCTCCTCGCTTTTACCTCCACTATGTCCTTTTAGGAAAAATCACATCTTCCAGTGTCCCTAATCTTCCTTTGTTAATGAACTATACTTTTGGATTTAAGGCTGTTAATATCAAGTTTTGAGATTATCTCTCCTAATTCTAGTTTCTTGAACAATATTCTTGTTCTGATCAATACCGAATTAGCTCTTATAAATGAAAATCAGTACCGAATCATGTCCTATTAATAAAGTATGTTTTTGATTCTAAGGTCTGGTAATTTGGGGTTTGGGATTATTATCCCTACTTCTTATTTCCAGATCAAAATTTTCCTTCTGACCCATATTATCTATCCATAAACTACCTATTTCGCCACTTTTTATATGTATATTGATATTCTTATTTCGTATTTATATTCTTTTGAGCAAAACTTTCGTATCTATCCTGAATTATCCTTTATTAATGGAGTTGATGGACTCTTGACCTACATAATCTATCCATAAAATCACGTTTTATACTGTGGGTCCGCCCTTGACATATCAACGACTTTCCTGCAAGTTGCGATACTCCTTATGCCCCTCTCCGAGTGACTTACTTTTTTAATTTCTCCCCCAGAATCCTCAAAACGATTCTCATGTTCCTCACTTTTGTAGAAGTGAAAACCTTCATTTTCGTTATTGTCAAAATCACAAGCCTTCTTAAACTCGTCCTTGTAAAAGATATTGTGAAACCCATTTACCTTAGTAACATTGCGATATTGATACTTCTCAAAATTCTCACCATTTTCATAGTTTAAAACGTGATATTAGTCCACAATAATAAGATTTTCATCATAGTGACGAGTCTCCGACTCGCCATTTCCATCATAGTAACTATAGCGTTCGTTATCATACATCCTTGGAAACCTTTATGGAACCTTGTTTTAAAACAGTAGTTTCATTCTCCTATTTCTTTTTCAATCATGTCATGATTCATGCAGATTACCATCATCATGATCCTTATAATCATCTTCATTACTCAAATGTAGAGGATCCTGTCAGATTTAATCCTTATCAAGATGATCAGCTCAAGAACAAAAGAAAAATAAGAATCTTTTTTCAACTCGTATTCAGAGGAGCCCGACCCAAATTTACGAAGGCAATTTAGTATGACATAATTATTCTCTTGATCAACATTTATTGATACAGAGTCTTCTCACATCACTCTTATCCTATGTTGAGAAAACATTTATTGAAAAATTGGCTCAGTAGGGCATAATTCATAGGTTCATGGATGATTAAAAAATATATTTTTTGATCAGGAGCTTTTGACGAGCTATTAACTATGACTAGCGATCAATCCAAATTCCTTAGTAGATTTATAATGTTCATTAATGCGAACGAGATCCGTCAATTCCTGTCATAAACAATGAGTCTCGGCTTGATTTTTTCCTGTTAATAAGTATACATTAAAGAATGTAAAACTTAATGAGAATTTATAAAATAAGTAGCTGATAAAGAACTGCCAGAGATTCAATAGCGCCTTGTGGAGGGATTGGAGAGCAATTCGATTCGCCCAGCAAACGGCGAGTTTCAGATACTGCAAAATCTATCCGCGGAGGAAGTAGGGAGGGGAGTTTGGAAATGGTCACGTTTCTTAATGTTAGTAGTTGAGCATTGCGGAAGAAACGTGCTGTGTGAATTGTGAAACAATAAATAATTGCTTCAAAATTCTAGAAGTTTCCAATTATTTAATTTTACATGATAGAAGTTTAAAGATTTTTTTACAGAATTGCATTGATAATTATTTTGCTAAAACATTGTGAGAAATTTCCACTAAATTTAATCGATGCAAATTACGGTCAATTAAAAAAATTTCTTCGACCAGACAATTACATTTCTTGCATAAATTATCCGAACTTGAAACGTGCAATGCATAATCAGTTGCCTAATAGATAGTACAAGATTTTTTTCAAAATTGAATAAAAAAAACCCTAATTCATATCATTCCTACCGCCGCGCATTAACGGTTATCAAGATTAACTTTCTGAATCGAATCTTTTTCATTTCACAGAAACTCTACAGCATAAAAACATGCAGACAAATTAATTATTAGCCTTTTTATTATTACAGTCTCATCCTAATGAGAAGGTATTGGTTTTATTTAAAATTGGACTTAGTCAGTTTTCATTAAATCTCCACGTGTTGAGGGCCCCTGAGTCAGAATTTTTTTTTTACGAAGGTGTATATCTGTATGTCTGTATGTCTGTCTGTCTGTAATTGTAGGCCGTAGGCACGATAACTTTCGCAAAAATGATCAGATTGGATTGTGCTTTGGCACACTTTTTTAAGGCCTGATATGTAAGGACGAGTTCGTTAGCCAGCTCTTTTGGATAAAAATTCAAAAAGTTAGGACTTTTAAAAATTGGTTGAGAACATTTTTTTCAAAAATGAAAATTCTATGTAAGTATATTTGTAAAACTTTGAAATTCGAACAACTTATCCTTATGACTTTTTCGATAAAAAGGGGGATGCCCACTTTTTTATTATAAAAACAGGACCGTGGAAACACGACTGTTTCAGTGTCAATGCATATTATGAATTGTAATTATATAGATATATTGAAATAATATATTTACCAGGGTACACTTTAAAAAAATTCTAGTTGAACCAACCAGAAATCTGGTTAATTCAACTAGAATAAAGTGTTAAATATGCCCTTACTATAAATTTTGGTTAAAAGTATCAGAATTTTCTGGTTGGCAATTTTCTGGTTAATGTTATCAGAAATTCGGGTAAATTTAACCAGAATCTCTGGTAAGGGTAACCAGAAATCTTTACCAGACAGTTTTCTAGTAGCTTAAGGATACAGCGTTCTGGTCAACCTAACCAGATATTCTGGTAAACTTAAACAGATGTTCTGGTAAGCCTAACCAGATACTCTGGTAGCCATAGATTTTCGACTATCGAATT
Organism: Andricus coriarius; assembly: GCA_932066315.1. Taxonomy (NCBI): domain Eukaryota; kingdom Metazoa; phylum Arthropoda; class Insecta; order Hymenoptera; family Cynipidae; genus Andricus; species Andricus coriarius. The sequence continues at coordinate 9,944 of CAKNWT010256286.1, read as the reverse complement.
TCGATACTTTTCTACCTTCAGGAACTCTACCTAACCCCCTTTGAAATTATATGGACTGCATCCCAAAGAAAATAATCTAACGAAAGTTTCCGATAACAGAGTACAGCAAATATGTTCCGCTTCGCTAAAATTTCATCTCTCTATAATCTATATGTGGATATATTAATAAATAGCGATAGATTTAAGACTTGAAGCAAAATCAGCATATTTTTGATGCAGTCTGTTTCTGAAACTATTCGTTAAGACTATTTTGTTTGGGATTTTACATAATATGCACTTAGATCACTTGGTCAATACCAAAATTCTCAAACATTCACTTTGTTTATATTGTCTAAAATGTTAATATTTTCTTGAATATTTGTCAAAGACACGCAAAAAATATGTTCTTGGTTTAGATGTATCCCTGTACCAATTGTGTTTAGACAAATAACGCGCAGTTTTTTTTAAACACAACTAAATTTACGGTTCACTATAATTATTTATACTTATATAACAGAAAATACAATTCACAAATCGCGATTGTTCGAGAATTATTGGACACTTATGACAAAGCGTCACTTGACCCATCCAGCAACACGACATGAGACAAAAGACAGATTTCTGAAACCGACGCCAGATCGCGATACTTCTGTTACCAGAAATATTAACCAGAATAGTTCTGACCAGAAAAAAATCAACCGGGGTTAATTAACTAGAATTTTCTAGTCATATTAACTATAATTTCGGATTAAACTAACTAGAAATTTTTTAACCAGACGCGTCTAGTAACTTCAACTAGAACTTTTTTTTGAGTGTAGTTTAGAATTACAATTAGTGCGAAATAAGGTACACATATTAAGGTAATCATAAGCAATAAAATTTGTGCATTATTTTGCAATATCTGAATAAGAAGTCCCAGACCGATGTACAGAAATAAACATAATATTCATTTCATATAATAGAGATGAACTTGATGTCGAAAAGTTAATATTTTGTACAAAATCGAGTGTGAAGCACGAGATGTGTGATCAGAATATGTTCGTTAAAGCCAAAGGAGCTTTAACAAAAGAGAATTCATAATCACAAAATTATAGTTTTCGATGCTTGACTTTGAATATTAAAAGGTATGTGCACAAATTAGGAGGAAGTACAAAGACCGAGCGCGTAGCTGAAGGCAAATACATTATCAAGCGCGAAGCGCGCTATAAATATATAATCAAGCGTGAGATTCAACAGACGTGCACCCTAAGCGCGCTCGAACTTGCCGCCCTAGGGCCTAGGTCATTTTGGGAAACAAAGCTTATTTATTTTAATGCCACTCTTGCTTTAATAAATAATTACGCAGATAGTAAATAGTTACGTGTCCTATAGTTCCTGGAAGATCCAGAGCGTATGAAAATAAAACGTCTCTTTCAGAGAGGCGACACGGTGCTGCACATAACAAAACTAGTACCTATGCAAATACATACAGGGAAATGTCAGACGCAGATGGAAATTTTGGTTAATAGTCGTACTTTGCTTTAATGCACGCATCAACATGGGTATTGCACTCGCGAATGCAGACACTCTCTCGTTTCATAATATGACACAAATCATCCCGAAATTCTCTTGTATTAGCTCGCTACAATTAATTAGTTATAAATTAACTCAGGCAGATATCATGTACTTCCAAACTTTTCAGGTCTCTCGACAATTGTAAACTTTCTAAATTAATAATATTACCTAACGTACACTCTAGTTCGAAAAAATATACTGCTGGATAATTCAAATAAGTTTTTGAAGATGTATTGGTGCTTCCTTTAGAAAGAAATGTCTGTAACAGAAGTTCCATGGATTTTTTTTTCTTTTGCTGTGGAAAAAAATCTGGAATTTTCATTCAGTCCGAATGATCAAAAGCTGATTTTATTTCTTGAAAGATTTTGTTTTCACAATTCTGGTTGGTTTTTATCGAAATTATATATTATAAAACATCTCTAAACAGCTAAGGATTAGCACAGGAAATCAAAAAACCGTATAAGAAACAACTGATATATTCTTCTAAAAAAATGTACAGAAGTTATTGTGGTGAACAATAGGTTAAACATAACATAAAAACTGACAAATGGTAAAAGGAATATAGTAGAGATTAGTGTCCCTTTTTGAAGTGCCACTTTTTGTGGTCCTCGTGACCACCCTTCTTGCCATAACCATGGTGATGATGATGATGCTTATCATGTCCGCCTTCTCCCTTATGTCCCTTGTGATCATGGTGATGATGTCCTTTTTCATGATGACCTTTCTTGCCATGGTGTCCTTCGTGATGGCCACTATGATGATGTCCCTTCTTGTGATGACCTCCCTTCTTATGCTTGTGCTCATGATGATGACCACCATGATCCTCATGATGACCCTCGTCGTGGTGCTCATCAAAAAAGTCCTTATGCTTCTTGTACTCGTCCAACTTGTGAATCTCGTGATGACCCTTGGTGTTGTGACCCTTGGCGTACTTTCCATCCTCGTGGAACTTGTGGCCCTTTTCTCCTTTCTCTCCCTTATGATGATCAGCGAAGTATCCGTCATCATGGTGGTGGTGCTTTTTGTGACCACCAAGGTCTGCATAATGATGGTGATGATTCTCCTTGTCGTGGTGACCTTTCTCACCCTTGTCGTGATGGTGTTCACCTTCGTAACCTTTATCCCCCTTCTCCCCGTGCTTCGAGTAGTGACCCTCGTGCTCCTCTCCACCACCTCCTTTGCCCCATTTATGATCAGATGCGGCCGTTTCAAGGTCACCGAAGAAACTCGAAATTTCCCTTGCTTCGGAAAGCACCAGGCACAATCCAAGACACAAAGAGAACACTGCGTAGGACTTCATTTTGCTTCCAATGTAACCGACCATGCGGCAGACACAAGTGTGATATCTTTGATCGGTACGGGAGCGATTATATATTGGGAGGAGAATAATTGGCGATATTTGGGAAGCAATGGTTCTTTCTCCGTGCCTCGTTAACCGTTGCGAAAGCGGAGTCTCCTTAACCTGTTTAAATTGTAATGTCTATTTTCAACGGCGCAGAGTTGCGCAAGTCATTGAAATCAACGATTCTTGCTAAACGATACAACAGCTTCGCGCCTTCCCCTTCCTGAACTTCTTCCTGAGAATCGGGAAGTTTCCTTCCAAGCGGGTGGCTCTTCCGGGAAGATTAAGGCGGCTAGTTTTCCTAAAAGAGAGGAGTAAAATAAAGAAGAGCATAACGGTGTTGACGTTTGCTTTCGCTCTTCTTGCAAGGTCCTGTGTCTGTGTCGCAAGGCAAAAACTAAAGTCTTTCTTATAGGACATAGCGGAGCGTAAACAAACTCCAATCGATTCAACGATGAAGGTCGTTTGAGGAAATTAGCCTTTTCGTCACAGTGTTATTGTGCGTGTTCACACACTTGTGGAATTAGTCTAGCAGAGAAATTGCAGTGTTGTTTTTTCTTAGTTTTTTACCAATTTTGCAGTATAAGTAGTCCAATGGACCATAAAAAAAGCGAAATTGGATTCTAATTATCTGCCAAAGTTTCCTTGTGTCCTGCCTGAAAGTTATTTACAACGGAGTTACCAAATTCTTAATTTACTTAAAATTCCCTTATATTTTAAACGTCTCCTGTAACTAAAATTTTATTAAACATGCATATGAAGGATTCAATCCTACAACTAAAGAACTTCACGACTCTTGACTATATTAGTGTTGTTATTCCTTTTTTAAGCTACATCAAAATTTTGTGAACTTTGTAATACGAATCCCTACCTGGCAGGTTTTAGGAAATTAATCAAATGCTTTTTAATTCTTTTAATATGTCTGTACAAATGCGAAAAATAAACATTCAAACTGGGGAACTTTTTATTTTTGAAAAATCTACTTTTTTCACTTTTACTGCTAATTAAAAAAGACTTATGAAATTTTGATGGAAAAACTTTCTTCAGAACCGATTATTGCTGATAAAATGTTGTCATAAGTTTCATATTATAATTGAAGAAGCCTTAATTAAATGTTATCAAATTTATTAAATTTTCTCCACACATGTGAAATAATTTAAATTTACTTATTTTTGGTTTCATTCAAAGCTAAAAACAGTTACCTTTAAATTTTAAAACTCAGAAGCTCGAGTTCTTTCCATAATCTATTTATCTTCTATCGAATGTATCTAATGTAATCACACAAGTAAAGGGTATGCACGATCTTAACATTAAAATGTCATTTGCACTAATTAAAAAACTTATAACTTTTCATGAGCTCACTGACAGAATTACGTGTGCTTGCGAATGACTTGTTTAATAATTTAATGTGTATAATGCAATATATATTGCATAACTGACGTGTCTGATAGGATTCGCACTCAATTTAATATATATTGTGAATTCTTCGCTATCTGTAGACAATGATAAAATTTAACATCAGCTTTAATCAATGGAGCTTCATTAAGTATGGAAAGTAATTTCTGATTCATTCATTTTTAATCTAATTTACTGAAGATTGACGAACATTTCACTAATTTCGTATCAGGGTAATTCATTTTATAAGGCAAAAAAAAAAGAGTTTTAAATCTAAACACGCACACTAGACTAAGTTGTACCTTTTTGGGCAACAGATTAAAGAAAAATTCAAAATAAGATATGATTTAGAGGTCTCGTACTTAAGTTTTGTCTTTTTTATTGTTTTTTCTCGTATTTATTTTCTCAGTGTCTTGAAAATGTATATATTAAATTTGTATACATATATATAATTACCCCATATTACATTACCATAATTGTACACATATGTATATATTCATTTATTTATTTATTTTGTATTTTATTATAAGAGATAATTTTATATGTATATGTACAAATATATTTAAATCTATTTTCAAGTCATTGAGGAAATAAAAACATCAAAATTTAAATAAAAATGCATAAGTCTAATAGAGGACATTTGAATCATATCCGATTTTAAATTTTGTTCCAAACAGTTATCATTATCAACTCTCGTTATGGCGAATCAATTAATTAAATAAGACATACTTCGACGACTTCCATACGATCAAAAATTGGTGTTAAATAAATTTCCGGATAAAACTTAGTATTACGTTTAGACAAGTCTGGTCACAGCATCCGGCCTCACTTATTAGAATTAATAAAGCGTAGTGGCTAGCCTGCCGGCTCCCGCAAGATTGATGGTTTCCGGCTGTTTTTTTCCTTCTGGGTTTGAAGTTCCGAAAAGCGGGTAGCGATGTGTTTTTGTCAAGTGATTACGGATATGACCGTGAAAATTGTGACAACGAAAATTCAAGGTCAAAACTTAAAAAATGTTTTTAAAAAGAAAAATGTTATGTTCATGACGTTTTTGAAAACCTCGCATACTGAGAATATAACCTGCAAATATAATTTTCATTGTCAAAACTTGAAAAAAATTACCTTTTTTTGCAAAGTGTAAACACTATCGGTACCGTTAAAAAGCATATTTAAAGCTTACAGAAGGGACTTTCACGCATTTTAGAGTGAGGCAATGTAATTTAAGAGTTATTTTGTTAGTTTTTGCCTTTTCACGCTTTGGCTGGAAATTTCTATGTAACAGGTCACAGAAATATTGCTGGTCAAACCTCTACCTCTTTCCAACGGCTCGTGTGGGTGGGTAGACACGCCTGTGACTGGTCACAGAATTAATGTTTTATATATATATATATATATATATATATATATATATATTATAAATAATTCTTGTAATTTAAACGAAATATCGATTATTTGCCACGCGTGATTCAGAATTAATATCAAGTGTTTTAGGCTGTGACATCAACTATCAAGATGACCGATACCGAGGGTCAAACAATAAATAGACACATGGGACGAAGCTTCATTTTTAAAAATATTTTCGTATGTTATGAATTCCTAAAAAATATTTTCTTAATCCTGCAGGAAAAGTGATGCAAAAGAAGATTTTTACGATTTTTTAAAAACATAACATTGTGGATTGGAAAAATTGTGTAATAATTTAATATTGATAAGACAGAGAGTAGATGGAACTCAGACTACATATTGATGTACGAGAACTTATATATTATACTTATACATCAATACATTATCTCAAAGGAATCCAGTAGTTTAGTATTCATTAAATTAATATAACCAAAGTCTCACATCAAAATATTGTTGCAAAAACTCATCTTTCATATTGATAAATTTTATGAATAATGATTTGTAAATATTAATGCATAAACAACAAATATCTGGCATAAATGAGTTTTTTGGACTCTGACACAATATGAGCCTGCTCAATCCCTAAATGGTTTTTTAAATATTCAAAAAATATAATCCTATTTTTGAACAGTAGATATTCTATTGCGCCAAAACAACTTTAAACCGAAAGCACTGCTAGTCTTGATTAAGTTTCACCCAAAACTACTTACGCATCTGGCTTAATTGCTTTCGCGACATGTTTCGAGGATGTCCCCAGCAATTTCGAGCCAAGAAAGAAAAAAATCGCACTACGCGTTTTGGTAAAAAACGACTTTTTTCAATCGCTTTTTTCTTGGAAGCGAAGCATGATATGGATATTGGTTAATAATTCAAAATTGGTGCCCTCTCGACTTAGATAGCATTTATTTTAAAGAAATTCAGCATTTTATTTATAAAAACTTTTGTTTTTAATTTAGTAATAATGTGACAAATATTTTCTATGAGTTTCTTATGGTTACTGAGCTTCGAAGCGAAGCCAAATTGGGTTTAATTTCTAAAATTATAGAGAAATCTTTTTTTTTATTGATTTCACGTCCGAAAAGGGCTTGTAAGTTAAACCTTCTTCTTGTACTTATTTTTAACAGAATTGAAATTAGAGAACATTCTAAACAGTAAATTAAGTCATTTGTTTAATCCTTTTAAAGATTACTTAAGTGTATTTATTCACTGATATACATCAAACTGGAGCTTGATTCAGTTCAATGTCATCTCTTTAATAAAAAGAAGACTGCATGAATATTAGGAATTTGGAATAATTAAAATCATTTCAGCGCAGCTAGAATATTTCAATAATTTCTTATCTATCTGAAGTAACCAAATGGCATCTTGGAAAAAATACAAAAAAAAATTAGCTTAGCAGCCTTTTTTGGACATGATATCAACTAAAAAAAATTATGTTTCTTTAATTTTACAGGTCAATTTTCCTCCGCCTTGAGGCTCATACATCTTAGCGTTCTCATAAAACATGTTCTTCACATTATTAGTCAACTAAAGACAAATATATATTTTTTTTAAATGTGAAATTTCGTTAAAGTCGATTTTTACTATTTGAAAAAAAAATGGTTGAAGTACTTTGCATAAGGGAGGGAAAAAAATTAAATTATGAATTACTATTTACATCTTGCGCCATTTTCAAGAAAAATTGGATTATGTATCATGAAAAATAAGAGGAACTTTTTTCTGGAAAACGCATCGTACGATTTCTTTCATCCTCGGCCCAAAATAACCAGAGAGGAGTTTTGTATTGAGCTTAATCGAGGCTAGCTGTGTAAACCATTTGAATAAAAACAATTGAAGATTTTAGTTTCCAGATTCCGATTAAAAATTTCGAGATTCAGCTGGCGAGTTATGATTTTCATATTTCAAGCATCTAGTTAAGAATTTTGCCTTACAAGATTCGGGATTAATATTTACTGTTCCCAGTTTCGAGTTTAGAATTTCAAGTACAGAGTTTAAAGTTTCTAATTTTTAAGTTTTGATATTATAGTTTTCACTCTCCAGTTACGAGGTTCAAGCTTTAAGCTTCATGTTTATTGTTCCAATTTTGAAATTTTCAGTGTTAGGAGTAAAGTTTCAAGCTTCAAGTTTGGATTTCCAAGGTTAAGGCTTTGAGTTTAGAACATCAAGAATTTAGTTTTTCAGTTTTCAAATTTGGCGTTTCCACTTTTGATACTCGAACTTCAAGTTTGAAGTTTAAAGTTTCAAATTTCCGGTCACAAGTTTAATAACTCGAAATACGAATGCAGAGGGGAAAGCTTCCATTAGTAATTTAGAGAGAAGAAATCTTATTTTTTAATTTCTTTAATATAGAAACATTATAAAAAATTCTTATCAACGATGTTTTGTTATGTATAAGGAATTAAATTAAACAAAAAATGGCTTTAATGAAAAATTATTAAACTGGATATGAATTCGATCTCGTGTGTTTCAACTTTGTTTTCATTTATAAGTATGTGGTGCTCATTTCATGAGCACCTCCTTTTCTCATTATATAATATATAGTTATATAATAAATGTAAAATATATATTAATTTTCATTATATATTTAAAATTATTAATAAAAATATTTTAACATATCAGGAGCTGCTCACCATAAAAGAACAAAAATACAAATAGGTCAATCAATTCGTCAATCAATGAATCTTTTCTATTCTTGCATCAACTTTGAGTTATGTTAATGGAAACATTTTGACAGAAAAAAATACGAAATTTCAAAATATTATTAATTACAATAAGGAATCTTTTGTGTTATTACATCAGCTTTGAATTATGACAAAGACAAAAGGTTTACTATAAAATCCCATTTTTAAAACGTTTTAAAGTGAAAAGAATACAATTCATATTTTTATAAATCTTTCCATCAGTTCTGAGATATAAGTGTTGAAAATAAGCCCTCCAAATTTTATAAATTTATGTACAATTGTCTTCAAGTTATCATATTAACAAGAAAGGGCGACACACACATATCCCGGACATTACTTAAAACGTTTTATTATAAATTTATCAACTGAGAAACGTTTAATTAAATACTTTTTGAAATATTTAAAATTGTTACCATTGCAAATCCTTCTCCATGCGGAAGCAAAAAGAGTCAGTTCCTCTATTTAGTTCAATTCCTTTTACATAATTAAGCATTATTCACTAATAACCTTTTTCGCGAAAAATTATTTTATATGTTACAAGAATTAAAAACATAAGATTCCTTCCCAGATACATTACCAATGAAAGTCTTCCCTTCACGAAGTAAAATTATCTGTCGATGAAGTAAAAATGACTACATTCAATTTTTGAATTTCGATTTTCGGTTGGTATTCAGTGGCCACAATCTTCAGTTTGTCTAGATATATTACAAATTTATCTACGAATTACGTTAAAATTACTGGCGTTAATACTCAACAATATTTTTCTTTTAAATTAATTGCGATATAAAAAGACAAATTTTTAACCAACCAGTCAAAATATTGTCAAATATTTGCGCCAGAATTGCTTTAAGAAGCTTCGAGAAAAATAAATACTTATTTAGAAAAATTTCTACCAATCATTATTTGTATTTCGATATTTCATCTAGTATTTTTGAATTGATTATTTGATCAATTTTATAAATATTTAATCTTTTTTTTGAATTCATGGATGTACCAAAATGTTTTTCAGTTCTATATCAAAATATTATGATTATTTTGATTCAAGATAACCAAATGGTATGTTCATCTATGAAACAAAATATGCAATCTGTTTCACAAGAAACAAAAAAAAGATAAAAATAGCTTAAATTTGCGTGAAGAAAGTGTTTTGACTAATCTAGTTGACATTTAACTTTTGTTTTTAATTAATATAATAAGCTATCTACTCCAATTTTAAGAATATCAGTAAGATGAAAACATAAGATTGCAGTTAAGTGTTCCCATATTTCAAGGTTAGTATCAGAGCTTATTTTGATGAAATTTTAACTTCATTGGAGTTTCAAGTTTCTAGTACCAAATGAAAAACTTATTCTCGTATATGACTCTAAATCGTTTATCTTTAAATTTTCTTCACGAAATACTATATCCAATGATCAGGGCCCACAAGCTAATTGCATAGACGTTTCAGTGATTTTTAAGTTCTTAAAGTCTAAAGTGTTAAATCTGTTCATGTTTTTTTTCAAGTAAATCAAGTTTAACTCTATTAACTAGAACTATTCCAAAGATTTTGCACACTGCGTCCAGTTCTGAGATTTCCGAATTTGTTCTTG
>CAKNWT010256269.1:0-22810 GCA_932066315.1 Andricus coriarius | reverse complement strand
CATGCAGGCATCACATTCCAGAAATTATTTTGCGAAGTGTTTTCGAGGAATGCTTGGGATGTACTTCAGGTCCAGATGTAACACTTTTCAGGAGATTTGAAACTTCTTCGATTAAAATAGATGTTTCTCAGTATGAATCTTATTTATCTTATGAAAAAATGTCTACTTTGCTAAAATTCGAAGCCGCATCCATAATCAAATATGCCAAAACATAACTTGGGAGACAAAATTTACCTCGTGAAGACTATCGAGAGTTTTTAGAGCTGACGATCATTTTGCTTGGAGTAATTCCTCCACGTGGTGTGAGGTTCAGAGTTCGTGAGGCAATGCACCACGCGAGATGGATGGCAAAAGCGATATATTCTATAAAAATATGGATATTTCGCAGACAGTTTCACCTAAATTCTCGAGAAACTAATGGTCTACGAGAAGTATGTATTTTCATTGTGAAAGTTTACGTTAAAGTATGGTTGGAGGCACCTCTACCTGTTTTTGCTCCTAAACCCGATTTGGATTTGATTAAAAATTTAGTAGAGTATGGCAATTACAACAGTGCTATCTCTAAAGTTACCTGTCAAAAATTGAAAGACCATCTGTGGTATTTGCGGGAAGAACTGTTTGCGATGGCATTCTTCGATGAGAGGATCCCAGATAGTAAGAAAAGAGCTATGGCAGAGGCAACGCGTAATAAATGCGGCACAGAAGATCCTTCGAAACGGCATTCTAAAGAAAATTTTGAAACCCTGGCAAAATCCGAAAGTAAAGATTTTCTCACTACATCTACGTTAAACTTCTTTACCATCTTAAAAATAAAATCACAATGTCTAGAGGTAGAACTCGCACTATAGAAAGATCGAGAGGATTACAAAAATGCTTTATTCATTGTTAAAGAATTAAGAGTAGTGAATGGCAAGGATGAACGTGCAGTTGCACTTATTCAAGAGTACAATCGCAGCATCACAAAAGATGAAGATCAGTTGCAGTATGTGTTGCAAGTTGTTAAGGACCATAGGGAACAGTATCCCAACTGTAACAAAAATGTTCTTCAAAAACCTTATACAGTCAGTATAGTCCTATTTCTCTTAGAATTATTAGTTATCGAATTTTCGGCACCAGCTGACAAAAACATCATAGCTAAGGAGAATGAAAAGAAAGAGAGGTATAAAGAACTTATAAGGGAGTTGCGACGGCTATACCCGGAATATTCCGTTAAGCTTATCGTCTTGATCATCGGCGCTCTTGGAGGTGCCAAGTTTTCACTGGTTAATAGCCTAAAAAGGTTGTCTTTATGTTTTTCATAACGACAAAAGCAGGATTTCGCTGGGAGCAGGTATTTGGGCCGATGCCGTAAGAGTGACAGAGATGGTAATAAAGCACTCTTACTGCCGCATTGTGCCTTTGGATGTAGGTCGTTCCCGCATGAGTTGGACAACCAGATAGTATGTGTCCTAGATGCTCGGGGTGTGCATGACACGCTCTGCAGCTATCATCGGGAATGTCTTGGCTCAAATTGTGGCAAAGGTATGCTAGACTGGAAATGACACCGTCTTGGCATGCCAAAATGAAACCCTCCGTGCCCGACTTCAATCCGAGTGATTTAAGAAAAGCAAACGTTAGCTCATACGACATCGACAGATCTTTCACATTTCTGTGCAAGATGCCGTGCATCTTCGTCTCGAGGAGCTGTTCGCGGAAGTTCCTTTCCTGTGCTTTCTTAATCCGAGCCTTCAGGAGTGAGTACTCGAGATGGATAAGATTTGATGCACTTTGCTCATCCCTGACATTGAATTCAAGGCCGAGTGTTTCAGTAGCCCCCTCCGCTGATTTGTAGAGAAACGCCCCTTTGCCCACTTGTTATTGTTTCCTGACCACTTTAAGAAGAGGGCCTTGTCCATTTGCGACTATATGTGTTGTACCCAAAATAATCCTGTTGTGAAGAGCTCGTCCTTCGTTCATGGAACCAATCCAAATGATTAGAGTACTACAGGGACGGCAAGCATGTTCGTCGCAGATACTTTGATCCTCGCCGACAGTTCGGAAGATCAAATCCGTCGAATAAGATGTTTGTATCTGCATCGGAGAAAATCCTTTATAGATGTCACGTCCTGAACGCGGCTCTGTGATACGCCCAGGTATGTATAGGTCTCTCCAGCGCCAAGGTGTCGTATAGCGCTTCTGTCGACGAGCTAAGAGTCTTCCGGGATTCCATTAAGTTTTCCTTTCTTCAAATAAACCTTGGCGCATTTTCTAACCTGAACTCCATTCCAATTTCTTGAGTGTACTCTTTGACAATGTCTAGAGCCAGATGTAGTTTCTCTTGATTTTTAGCATAGATCTTAAAAGCATCCATTTAAAATACATGAGTGACTTTATGCTTTCGATTTCCAGGTTTGTCGCAGAGGTACCCTTCGGAATGGCGAAGTGCGAGAGATAGTGGCAACAATGTGAGGCAAAAGAGGAGAGGGCTCATGGTGTCGCCCTGAAACACACCTCTCTGAAAGGTGACACTGTTTGTGATCACACGATGTTTTCCAGATGAGATAGTAAATCTGGTTTTTCAAAGCGGCATTAATCTCTCTATGGACCTCACGATGTGTGGATGAACCTTTAATCTTTCCAAGAGACAGATGATAAGTCTATGGGAGGTTGAATCAAAAGCTTTCCGGCAATCAATCCAGACCATCGATAGGTAACGCTGATAGAATGCTGCGTCTTTACAAACACATCTATCGATGAGCAGGTTCTCCCGACATCCTGCTACGCCTTTCTTTGAGCCATGTTGTTCCTACATCTCTCGCCACACAGGTCCCATTGTCCAAACAATCCTATCATTTAGGATAGCTGTGAAGATCTTATACAGTGTATTCATACAAGTTATTGGCCTGTAATTTTTAGGGTCAGCTAAGTTGCCCGTCTTCGGCAGAAGCACTGTGCACCCTTCTACCAACCACTCCGGAATAGGCTCTTTCGACTTTAGATATGAGGTGAAAATGCGGGCCAGATGCTAGTGGGTTGAAAGATTCCACCAGAAGGTCTTGATACCATCTGGACCGGAGCGGAATAGTTCTTCATGCCTCTTAATACGTTTTTCACCTCCCCGGAAGTGATAGGTGGGCATACCTCCACAGGTGTTATGAGAGCACTGCACAGCTCCTTGAAGCTATTTATATTCTTCTAGTGTTCTTTCAGTGGATGCTGGACTTCGTAGACTTCTCTCCAAAATGCCTCGACCTCCTCTGGTGTGGGCGGGTGGTCGACAGTAACTATAGGGTCTTGGAACAGTCGAGATGGGTCAGACAAAAACTGTTGATTTTCTCTGACGCACCTCTCTCTCCGCTCTGGACTTCTCCTAGCATTAGATAGTACTCGTATTCTGTGAACAATATGCTGCCTGATGGTCAGTAGCTTTGACTTGCTGAGTGTGTGATGACAGATCCGCAGCTCGAGCGCGAACTGTTGAACCTTAGCAGTAAGAGTCCTGCCAGATGTTATGTAGTCAATCACACACTGAATGCGGGACGCGTACTGTCTGGCCCAGCCTATCTTTGTGCTGAGTTGATGCAATCGTCTTTTGGTCTTATGATCAACCGTTGGTTTTGTTTTACGGTTTGTATCTGCCAAAGCTCGCGCTGCATTATACATACTACAATTAATAGTCCAGAGGTCAGGTTCTTCGGAAAAATCTCCACGAAGCTCGTCATCCAGTTCAGCCAGATCTTTAGGCTGTCATTGTTGTTCGCACGAGCAGCTAGGGGAAAGGGTTCGTCCATCCTTGTAGAGGCCAGCATGTAAGGATGAGGCTGCATTCTCTGTGAGATCGCCCGCTATCTAAGAGTCACCGTTTGAGACACTTCACCCAGGTGCCATTCACCCTGGTCAATTGTCCGCGACTGCTTATTAATTATTGTAACCATATTCAGCAGAAACCCTTGGTACAGGAACCCTCTATCCGCAACCCGATGACGCGTTCCGCGGCTTTGTCATACGCCCTTCGGTTCAATTCCTAAGGAATCAAAATCTACCTTTGTGCTGAGTAGATGCATTCGTTGTTTGGTCTTATGATCAACCGTTGGTTTTGTTTTACGGTTTGCATCTGCCAAAGCTCTCGCTGCATTATACATACTACAATTAATAGTCCAGAGATCAGGTTCTTCGGAAAAATCTCCACGAAGCACTTCATCCAGTTCAGCCAGATCTTTGGGTTTGAGAGAAATCTGAATGTTGATGTTCCTTTGGGTCCTGAATATATTATATTATATAATATATAATAATAATAATATATAATATTAAATATTATATATATATGTGTGTGTGTTTGTGTGTGTGTGTGTGTGTGCGCGCGTGTGTGTGTGTGTGTGTGTGACGTACGCCGAAGAAAGGGGGCTTACTCTGAAAAGTGAGATTGTTCAGGGCGAGCGGTCGAAGTCGACCGGATAGACGCGACTTTTAGGAGAGAGGGAAGACTCACGAAATCTTCCCTCTCCATTTACTATACATTCTCACCCATATAGCGGCGCGGCTCACGGGCGGGGTATAGATAAGACACGTAGATTGCAGTGGTGAGTGGTGGGAGGTTCGTTATCGAATTTTCGGCACCAGCTGACAAAAACATAATAGCCAAGGAGAATGAAAAGAAAGAGAGGTATAAAGAACTTATAAGGGAGTTGCGATGGCTATACTCGGAATATTCCGGTAAGCTTATCGTCTTGATCATCGGCGCGCTTGGAGGTGCCAAGTTTTCACTGGTTAATAGCCTGAAAAGCATCCCTGCGTGTCAAGAAAATGCTAAGACACTTGCGGGGAAAATAAAGAAAGCGGTCGTCCTTGGGTTGCTCCGTGTCCTCAGGGTGCACGAGACTTTTGCCGGATCATCATATTGAATTCGTCGCAGACTGTAACCACCTATCTCACGGTCGTAAGAATTGGTTGCAGCTGAAATTTTACCATGATTTCGTTAGGAGCGGGTGCAATTTTTCAGATTAGCACCTGCTCCCAGCGAAATCCTGCGGTTGTCTTTATGAAAAACTTTTTAATATATATATATATATATATATATATATAGTCCGATGTCCCGTCACACCGCAGACTGCATGGTCGCTCCACGAGTTGACTGAGCGGCCTCAGGCAAAGTCCGAAGTAGCACTTTCACTTCGGACTCTGCCTTGTCAAATCGCGTAATGTCCGAGAGGATCAGGCAAAGTCGGGAGTAAAAATAAAACCTTTGGAGTTTACTTTTACCGCTGCACAGTTGGCTGGCTAGGGAATGTACAATTCAAAATAGTCTACAGGTGGCAATTGTGAACGGATTTGAAAGTCTTTTCTAGGAATGATCTGCATTACATTTTTTAGAAAACTTATGAAGTATATTTATCAATTTTTGTTTTAATATAATTATTTACTCAACGCAAGTTTTTCCCTCTAAAAAAATAGTAAACACGATACGTATAATATTTAACGTAGATTAACTTAGAAAAAATAAATAGTTTATTTTAAATATTTTTATTGTTCCTCAGTGTAAATAATTTCCGAATTCAAGCCTTTTCAGGAAAAACCGATTATTTAAAGCGAATTTACAAACTATATATTCCATACAAGTCACCAGTTTATTATTTGTAATAATTAGATTATTAATAACAATAATTGTTTATTGTTGATTTTTGTGATGAGAAATAATTCAATATACGTGTAAAATGCTTTCCATCATAGAAGATAAACTGTGCATTTTTTTTTAATTTTACAGTAAGAGAGAGCCAGAATATGTGTTTCGTTTATAAAATTTGTTATTAAAATTTAAAATGTTCAATTTGGATATTTTACTCAAGGACCGATTTTTTATTTTTCACTAAACTTTAGTATCATTGTTTGAAAAGTAATTTAAGATTTCTTCAAACAATAGAGGCTTCACCACTAAACCTTTTTCTGGAAGACTCCGGTGTTTCTCACAGACCACACATAATTGTAAATATAAATTTATTGAGTCTCTGGTTACGTTTGAATATTTTTCACTCGCAGCTTTCTCCGAGCGGCCTCGTCCACCGTGACCGCATCCAAGATGCGCTTGATGAATCGCGTCAAATATTTCGTTATCACACAAAAATTATTTCACATCCTGCTCCTTTTCAGAATGTGGCGTAATCAGTTTCTTGTGATCTCCTTTTTTTCTTTAGCACCTTTAACTTCCTTCACGATATCAGTGTATCTTTCTTAATTCAAAATACTTGACGAGTTTTCTGAAATTTTGAGGGCACTAAATCTGGCTTCGAATTTTATTTTCATCGCTTGATTTTCCGCTACGTCAGCCATCGTTAAGAATTTTCAAAAACACTATCGATTTATACATTTTATTTCGAAACGATAAAAAAATTGTATTCAGATGTCTACACAGAAACTCCAACCACAAGATTAAAAATTTACTTTTAAAATACTTACAGCATTAGGTCAAGAACTTCTATTAAAAATCTTTCAAAATACCACGACCACGTCAAGAAATAGATTAAACTATTACCCTTTTGACGATAACTAAGTAGGTGCATCCGTACCTAAATAAAAGGGCGGTGGGAGGGAATGGGGAGATAAATTTGCCATTACTTACGAAACTAATACGACATTAAAAGGAAATTTTGTTTTGAAGTGTAATGGTTAAGAATTAGTTTTTAAAAATTATATTCGGTGTGTTAGGAAAGAATAATATAACTATGTGGAAGAGAGAACGAGAGTAGAACTTAAGGCCGCGAAATAGAGACGCGCGAGAGAGAAAGAGGGGGGTGTGGATCTGTGTGGAGCGAAAAGGGTCCGTACCCGGCAGAACGTTTTAGGTGGTAGTGAGTTGAGTTCTGGAAGCGAGCGAGGCAAGTCGGGAGAGACATAGGTATATTAATTGTATCGAATAAATGTTGAGTCTGGACAAAGAACAGTAAGACGCAATTTGATCTGCGAGCGAACCTCTCCCGATTCCCAATAGAATAAATAAGGTTCTAATAGGTGTCTAGAAACTTTCAATAATTAAAATCATTGTTGTTATAAACCATTTTAAACCCAGATATTCAATTTGCCTATTTTAATCAAAGACAGATTTTTTATTTGCCATATTAAATCTTAGCAGCATCGTCTAAACAGTGATTTTCGATCTTAATAAATTAATATTTTGAATATTAATAACAAATTTTATAAACGAAGCACCTATTACTGGCTCTTTCTTACTGGAAAGTTGGTTTTTACAATAAATATTGTAGTTTTCTTTCTTTTATCTATAACATTTTACACTTTATCTTTTATGATGGAAAGAATTATACAAGTATATCGAATCATTTTTCATAAAATAAATCAACAATAAACAATTATTGAAATTTAAGAATCTTAAATTAGATAAAAATCAAATTCAAAATTCGATTTAACGTCCAACACTCGAATCAATTTATAGAATTCCTGAAAATAAAACAAGAATCCAACGATACAATTTGGACAATCACCATACAATTGTCCTATTGTAATGCCTAAAAAAAAATTTGTTCCTTCGGAAAAAAAGAAAAACGAAAAATGAGAAGGCAAGCAACCAAATCTCCTTCCTTCTCTTCTTTATTTCTTTCGTCATTTTTATTGCTATCAGATCACAATAAAAAAGCATAATAATAATAATATTCACCAACGCTTCGGTGCTCACACAGCACCCGTATCAAGGTAAGAAAAATTAGAACAGGTGGGAACAGCGACGAAACTGCGACGCTATCTCCTCGATACCTGAGAACTATGTGTGGCCTGTAAATTCGCTTAAATAATCGGCTTTTCCTGAAAAGGCTTGAATTCGGACATAATTTTCACTAAAAAACGATAAAAATATAAAAAATGAATTATTTATGTTTTGGAATTACATCTACGTTAAATATGATACATACCGAGTTTATTTTTTTATTTTTTGTTTAGAGAAAAAAACTTGGGTTGAATAGATAATTATATTGAAACAAAAATTGATAAATATACTCCATAAGTTTTCTTAGAAATGTAATGCTGATCATTTCTATAAAAGAAACTTTCAAGTCCGTTCACAATTGCGACCTGAAGACTATTTTGAATTGTAAATTTTCGAGCCTGCCCACTATGCAGCGGGAAAAGTAGAGCCGAACGGTTTTATTTTTATTTCGGACTTTGCCTGAGCCTGTCGGACACTTCGCGATTTGATCAGGCAGAGTCCGATGTCAAAGTGCTACTTTGGATTATGCCTGACACCGCTCAGTCAAATCACTGAATTATTGTTAACTTGCTGTGCGGTTCTCACGGATTCAGACTTGTGCTTTTGGTTTTTCTTGTTATTTAGACCTCAAAGGCAAAACGATAAACACGAAAAAAATGCTGCAAATTATGCTGCTCAGTTGAATAGAGAATACAGCGCAATGGAAAACAATGATAATTATGTTGAAATCAATCTTGACAATATCATGTCTAGTGTGGCAGAAATCAAAGCGGAGTTGAACAAATTGAAAGACTTACAATCAAGTAAAAATACCAGTACTCCTATTGTTAAGAAAATTGAAAACAAAAAGGGGAAACTGATATGTTGAAGCAAAAACTGGCTGATGGAAAATGTGCTAACACACACCGAAAAGGATCCGCACTTCTCGGTAGTGTCGGGATGCTGATATCATCGCTACAATGATCTTAATATATATAAATATATACAAAGATCTTAATTCTTAATGCTACCAACCACCGAGTAAAAACCGCAATCCTTTCACCAACTCCTTGTCCCCGGGCGATGGTCTGTCCGGGGCTTACCTTCCTTTGCGGCGTAGAGGAAGCACTGCGGTGTGCTTTCGCATACTGCAGCTTTATGCCCCTCTTTGCCGCATCGCCAGCATGATTTGGTCCTATCTGGACCCTCGCAGTTCGCTGCCATGTGGCCGAAGCCTAGGCAGCGGTAAACTGAACCAGTATAAGGAGAGTCAACTTGCTGGTGATGGACACCTTGGCTGTTTGATTTATACGCAGGTAGCAGGTAGCTCGTTTAAGAAGGACTAGCTCGAATGAACAAAGAAATGAGTTAACTATAACTCAGATGTTACAAAGGTCTATTAAACAAGACTATAATTTAACTAATAAAATGAGTCTAAAAATGTTTATGGATCATTTAGAATTCGAATTAAAGGTTCTGAATTTTTATTATGTATTGTTACCCATACAATTAAATGAAATTGATAAAAATTAGAGAGGGACAAAGTTTTAGTTACAAATGTCTTCATAAATAGAATCGGTGAATCCTATCAAGCAAAAATGCAAAAATTATCCATATAAAAGGCCCTGTGGAGTTCCTAAGCAAAATCAAAGACCTAAAATCAAGTGAATTAAATGTCAGCATAAGCTCAGTTCGTAAGAAGCTACACGCAATTAAATACAATCATAAACTGGAAAAAGCCTTTAAATTCTGGGACAGGTTTGATGAAATAGTTAGACAGTACAATAGTTTGAACAGTGTCCCAAATCTAGCTGAAGTAGTCGTTGCAGATCTATTTTTTAATACTACAGCTACTATCCTGGCTGAAATAAGTGCTTTAAATATAGATCAGCTAAAAACATACATCATCCGACAGGTAGCTGCAAATGAAGTAGCTCGGCGAGAGAGAAACCCAGCCGCAGAAAAATATGCTGTCACTCGCCCTGGTGACCTGTGTTTCTATTGTGCTAATAAGGGTCATTATGCAAAGGATTGTACCAGAAATTGACAGATATGCTATTCCTGCACACGCTATGCAGGTCACCTTAGCGTAACACTGGCTTTTCCGCCTTTCACTGACGTTGAGCGTAACAACTGTTAAATTGACTCAGCATGTTCACTGTGTGCCGTATGTCTTTTTGTTTCGCCAGTGCAATATATGTGAGAGCACCAATTAGTTCCCTAAACGGAAGTGAGTTCATGTTCTCAGTGTCTAAAGGTATGTCGAGTTTCATTCCGCCAACAAACGGGGTCTTGACTGGATTGCAATTTTTCACGTCGAATCTTGATAAAACTTCTTTGATGTATCCAGTTTGACTTAACGTGATTTCCCCTTTTGTTGGGTAATCTCGATTCCTTGCCAGTAGCTTGCCACTCCAAGAGCCTTGACATCAAAGTGATCAGAAAACTTCTGCTTGATTTCTTGAACACTTTTAGGATTGCGTGTCGCAATCAAAATGTCGTCGACGTATACTAGCACGTAGGTCAGTTCCTTTTCTTGAGTGCCTGTGTATAGGCAGGTATCTAAATTTGTAGGCTTTAAACCGATCAATTTTAAAACTTGATTTAATTTTGAGTACCACTGTCGACCGGATTGACGTAGACCATAAATGGCCTTTCGCAATTTACAAACCTTTTCTTCTGATTTGAGTGCATTGAGCATCTTGTTTGCTTTACGCAGGATTTCCTCGTCGGTTTCAATCCTGACTATTTCTTCCAGAGTCTCATGCAACATCTCGGGCTTCTTCATGCATATTAATGTATCGATGTCTCCATTCAGATACGCTACTGTGATGTCCAGTTGTGAGACCTCTAAATTAAATTTCGCTGCAATTTCCATGAGTAGTCGGAGTGATTCCTTCCTGGCTACGGGAGCAAAGGTGTCGATAAAGTCAATTCCTGGCATTTGGGGAAATCCTCGAGCTACCACTCTGGCCTTCCTTCGATTTAAAGTTCCCTCTGGGTTGTATTTATTTCTTAGGATAGGTCTGCAATCCGATCAATTTTCCGTTGGTGGGCATGTCGACTAATTTACATGTGTCGTTGGCGATTAAGCACCTGATTTCATGACGGATCGCATCGAGCCACTTTTGACGTTCAGGCCCATTTGTGGCGTTTTTTACTGGTATTTCGGTTGTGTTCATGGCGATATTTGCATCGAAGAATTCGTCTTCGCTGCTTTAAGATTCATCCCCGGATCTGCCATTCCTTTTGTTCTTCCAAATTCACTCATCTGTGGTTCGTCTACGTTGGAGGCATTTTTGTTGACTTTCTCTCAAAACCGAGAAATGGTGGTTTATCGTCTTTTGAAGTCGGATTTTCGTCAACTTGTCTCTCAAAAACGAGAAATGGTGGTTCATCGTCTTTTGGATTTTGATTTTGACACCTACAGGTGGGAACGATTTTGACGATTTTCGATTCAAGTGTCGCCTAATTCACAACTTTTTGTGTTTTGTTGTGATTTGCTTCGACAGGAAGTAATGGTTTATCACTATATGATGGTTCGAAATGATCGAGGAATTTAATATCTTTAGAAACGACTACCTTTCTTTCCCCTGGTATCCACACGCGGCAGGCCTTAAATCGATCGGCGTATTCGACAAAAGTTCCCTCGATGCTTTTGGGTTAAGCTTTCCTTTATTCCGTGTCTTGTCGAGCATGAAGACTTTGTTGCCGAATGCCCGCAAATAGGAGAGGGTTGGACGTGTTCCAAACCATGTCTCGTAAGGATTCCCGTCAGTTATTCCTTTAGTCGTACACCTATTTCGAGCGTGATTCGCCATAGCGATAGCTTCGGTCCAAAAAGAGAGAGGTAATCCAAATTGAATTAACATACAGCGGGCGGCCTCCACGGGCGTCCGATTTTTATGTTCAGCTGTCCCATTTTGCTATGGTATGTGTGGCACAGTTAATCGATTCCTTCTTTCTTAAGAAAGTCGCGTAATTTTTGCTTAACATATTAGCGACCATGGTCGGATTGCACGGACTTAATTTTATGTCCGCTTTGTTTTTCAACCATGTTACTAAATTCTATGAACTTCTCGAGAGCTTCTCCCTTGTTACGCATGAAATAGACCTGATACCATCGACCCCAATCATCGATAAACGTTTTAAAAGAACGAGCTTTCCCCAATTATCTGTTCCTCATTGTTCTGCACACATCTGTGTGAATCAATTCCATTGGTGGTTCTGATAAGTTTTATCGTTCTGTGAATGACGTGCTAGTGATCTTTCCAGCCAGACAAACATTGCACTTGCTGAGATCAAACGAATCGTCGAATTTTAGACCAATCGCACAATCAGTTTTAAGCATCTGTATCATGTCTTTCGAGTTTAACTGTCACAGTTGAGCATGCAAGAGTTCCGCGTCAGTTTCGAAGCTTTTCTACGATCGCACTGTTCTTTCTGAATGTCCCTTCGAAGTTGTTATTGACGATTTTCACGACTGAAATTAAATAAGTATCTAATTCCGGTACATAGAGAGTGTTCTTTAGTACGACCGGACTGTTTACATTACTGGTTTCAAATCGAACGTCACCTTCCGCTTTCACTTTCGTGGTGGCATTATTTTTGATCTTCAGATAACTTTTTGTATCAGTCACAATGGTAAATGCACTTTAATTGTCGCAAAAATGTAAAGTGCAACCACTACTATACACTACACGTCATTTGAATTTTGCACTTCCTTTTTAGCGAAAAAGCACTGAGTTGTTTCTACACAATTCGCAGGTAGGTTTTCTCGCTCTTTATTCTGAAAGCAGTCAGACTCTTTATGTTCTTTTCTACCGCAAGAATCTCATTTGTACTTCACCTGCATTTGTTTTCACCTGCATCACTTCGAGTGCCGCCACCCTTCCCTTTATTCGAAAATTTCTGTTGCGAGTTTAGGAACATACCAGCGTTCTCAATCCCTTCACACATTCACTGTCTAGTATGATGCTTCTCAAGTATTCTGATTTTGAGATTTTCAGGATCAGGTAGTGTGTATCTTATCGACGGCGTCGAAAAATCCAAAGAGATGCTCTTCCAAGTCATCCTCATCTTGCATTTTATGCTGCGTCAGTTGCTTGAGTAGGCTGGCTTTTCGCGTGGGACCTTTAGATGCTTAGACGGATTTCAGTTTTCTCCAAATATCGTGTGATATAATACATCCTTTGATTTGTGCCAATTCTGATTGGCTTATACACAGTATTAAATCTGCCTTTGCCTTGTGATCGGCTTTCAGCCATTCTTTGTGTCTTTCCTCTGCTTGTCTTCGATCCTCACCTTGTTCGGTTATTTCGGGTTGTGGTGTTTCGCCGGAGCCGTACGTCCAGGTATAATTTTCCTCCATGTATCGTAGTTGTCTCGAGGCAACATTTCGAGTGGCGATGTAGAATTCGTATATATGCAATGCGCCATTTTTAGGCTGTGCCGACACTTTTAGCTTTTTGGGGTTATAATTTCCGTAAAGAACTTTTTTTTTAGCGAAACTACATACAACACGCGTTTTATTTTTATTTACAATACGAGTTTTCACGTACCTCGGTCCCATAACCTGTTGAGAAAAATAAGTGCGGGGAGGCAAAGTACTCTGAGATGAAAGACGTGTATTTCACAAAAGGCACACAAGCAATAATTATGAGGTTTACGTAGTAGAAAATATAACATCAATCAACGCGACATCTATGATGAGCGGGAAATTTTAAAACATGTTTTTATTTTATCTCTAACAATCTTTGACCCCGTTTCTAAGGAAATTTTCGTGTCTGGCATTTATGAAAACCCCTACGGGGTAGTAGTGTTTGAAGTGGGTGGACATAATTATAATAAAAGAAACGTTGTAGCATATGTTCCAACAAAAGAACCGAGATATGTGACGAGAAATGCAACAGAAAATAACTGAAATCAAAAAAGTTATTGATGAAACAAAACAGACTGGCGAATCTGACAAGTTAGAAAAGGAGAATCAATTAGAGAAAAATAATGATGAAGTAGCTGGACATAATGATACAGGAACAATAAAGTCAAACGATGATCAATAAAACTCGCGACTTCCACGCTTTGAAGTGACACTTTGTGACAGACCTTTTAATGACAAAATTGTACATTCTGATGCTATGGGCCCTATTAGTTCTACTTCACATCCTAAGAAATACAGAATTATATCTATTTTTGTCGATGATTTCTCGAGGCTATCCCTAGCTTCTCCCATAAAACATAAAGATCAGACAGGGAAATGCCTAAATTCCTTTGTAACAAGCGCTAAGAATATACTAGGTACATATGAAAAATTATGCTATCTACGATGTGACCAAGGAACAGAGTTCACTGAAGGTAGTACTATAGAAGTTCTACAAAAATATTGAGGTGAACTTCAGTTAGAAAGCCCTGATACTCCACAACACAACGGTGTTGCAGAGTGATTTAATCAAACGATGCAAAAGAGGGCTACAGCTTTAATTTACGATACGAGATTGCCACTGAAAATGTGAGATCTAGATCTCAGTACAGCAGTATTCATGTATAATCGAACACCTCACGGCTTGAATGATATGATTTGGTTGTATTGCCTATATGAGAAGACTAAGAAAAACTGGTCCTAAGTTTGATCAGACAGGAATCAGAGTAATCCTAATAGGCTACACTCCAACTGGTTTCTTGTTCCTGAAACCTGAAGAAGGCAAATGCTATGGAAGCAGAGATGTAAAATTTAACGAAAAGGTAGTATTTGTAGATAAATACAATAAGAAAAGCATCAAGGATTGGCGCAATCCCCTTAAAGAAGCAAACCAAGATGATTGGTTTGTTAAGTTCGATGGAAATGTTGAAAAACAAACTGAATCAACATCTTTGAAAATAAAGAGAGCAGAGATTCAGACCGATGATAAGTTGGGAAGCCAAAATTTTAACGAAACGGAGGGAGCACCAAAACAAAAATGAGGACGACCGAAAAAGAAAGTTCGTATTGAAGAAAAGAAAACAGAGGTGAACCAGATTGAATCAATCCTCAACGTGCTGGAGGAAGACGAAATCTGTGCGTTCGTAGCTGCTGTCCAAAAGGAACTAAACGTCTACCAAGAAGCTATGCAGCCAGCAGAAAGACGACAATGGAAAGAAGCTATAGGGGACGAGCTGAATTCTATGAACAAAAATAATGTATGCACGTTGGTAAATTGACCCACAATAAAACCAGGTAAGAAAAAACCTGATATAGTCAACTCAAGGTGGGTTCTCAGAAAGAAAACTGATCAAAATGGCGGAATCAAATATAAAGCTAGATTGGTTAGTCGAGGCTGTCAATACAGAAACTCTTATGACATAAATGAAGCATATGCTCCAGTGTCACGTATGCCGGTAACAAGATCAGTTCTTGCCATCATAAACAAACTCAATTTAGAAGCATGTCAACTTGATGTGAAAACTGCATTTTTAAATGGAAAAACTGATTACGAAATTTACATGAAAATACCAGGAGTTAAATGCTCAGATCGGGAAAGGTAAGAAAAGGTATGCAGACTACAGAGAGCTTTATATGGATTAAAGATCAGTCCGAAGGTATGGTACGACAGTTTCGCAGACGCAGCTCGGAAGCTTGGTCTGAAAGCACACAGTAATGAACCTTGCTTATTTCTGTGAAAAGATTCAGATAGGTTTCTGATTCTTCTGCTCTACGTGTACAATATGCTACTGGCTAGTAATGACAATGAAAAGCTCGACGAGATCAAAACCAACCTAATGTTGGAATTTTAAATGAGTGACCTAGGAAAACCTAAAAGTTTCTTGGGAATTTAAATCTACAGAGATCGAGCGAACCAAACTACACTTATACTTAAAAAGTACATCGACAAAATGTTAAAAAGGTTTGGTCATGATAAGATATTTCCTCAGAGATCACCCATGGTTACCAGGCAAGTCTCAAACCAAGAAAGGAAAGAACGGGAAGAAAATTTCAACCGAAAAAAACTCGAAGGAACAGTGACTAAGAGCAATACTCCATACAAAGAAATAATAGTCATATCTGGCAACTATCTGGCAAATACCCTTCGGTCAGACATTTCATATGCTGTGAATGTGCTGAGCAGACATCAAATCACTCCCACCGATAACGAGTGGAGAATGATCGAGAAAGTGATGAGATATCTTATTTACATTAAACAAGTTGGTACAAAATTAGAAGGACAGTTGGATGGAGTAAGAGCTTTTTCAGATGCAAGCTTTGCGGACTGCAAAAATTGAATCACTACCAGCGGATTGGTGATTCAGCTTTCCGGAGATAAAGTGGCACGAAAAATTCACAAACAAAACTACGTGGCCTTATCTATATGTCAAGCGGAATATGTGGCAACCAGTGAAGAATGCAAAGAATTAGTATCTTTACACATCACTGCTTCAGAAATCCTGGCTCTCTCGATGCTGCCCATGATACTCCGGTATGACAACGAAGCTGTATGTGCCAGTGCCCAGTTGAATACCAGTAGTAAATTAAGACACATGCTTGACGTTAGGGAACATTACGTTCGAAAGTGCGTTGCCGGGGGTTTGGTTAAATTACAATGGATCTCATCTAAAAATCAGATATCTGAAATTTTTACTAAACCCTTATCTTTTGAAGTGCATATTAAATTAATGAAACAATTATTAAACTTGAAATGAAGCTTGATTATTTTAATATGGAAAAAGACTCGATGCTGATCAGAGAGGAAGTGTCAAGTTATACTCATCAGCCCTCGTCAATCTACGGCACTGTCAGCTGCAAGAGACATAAGGGGTAAAATTTGCCAAGTGTCTCCGCCTAAAGTTTTGTTGCCGCCTATCTCATTGAAAATCTGCCAGATTTTAGTGCTTGTGGACCTCTTACTTTATTGTAATTGGTCGTTCTCCTCGTTTGATATATTTCGAGATGATTTTTGGTGAGTCCGCTTGCCTCTCATGTTTTTGGTTTTTTTTTGTATTAATCTCCTTGACTAACAATTTGGAGTGCTTTTTGATATAAGTCTCCTTACCTTTCACATTTTGGGGTGGGTTTTGGGGTGGGTTTTGATGTGACTCCCCTTGCCGTTCACATTTAGGGGTGCTTTTAATTGAGTCTCCTTACCTTTCACATTTCGGTGTGCTTTTGGACGTGAATCCCTTTGCTTCTCATGATTTGGGGTATTCTTTGGTGTGAGTCACCTTGCCTCTCACAGTGGTACTTTAAACATTATTTTTTTATTTAATTTAAAGTTCACTTTGCTCTTATCTTCGCAACCTTTCTCTTCGGAAAAATTTCATGCTGTAGAGATGGAGAATATTTCTCCAAAATCAGAGTCCATTACGGAGAGGGTACAAAAGAATGGTATTTTTGTGTGCTCGGCACAGTCTTTGCAGAATCGAACCGAGTTTTGAGGCTTTCACTAGTGGCGGTATAATTTTCTTTGGAGATGGAAAATATTACAGAAAAATCATTTTGATCAAGCATTAGAGCCACTGAGACACTACAGCTTTTTTCTAGCTTACTTAAAAAAAGATTTTAAAAAGCCGCATTTGGAGAAAAACTCAAAAATGTTTTTTAAAATAAAAAATCAAGGTGAAATAATTTTTTTATTGTATAATGATTATTTTTATTGTAAACCTCGTTAAAATACCTTTCTAAAACCCTCATAAAAAGGAAAATTGGGTAACTGTATCAGGAGTTATGTACAATTGAAATTAGCAGGCGGGGTGAATCGCCATTAGATGTTGGAATTAATTTCTTTATTAAGTTTTGATATTTAAAGACGTCATTGTTACGAATTACAGCATCTGGTTTATAATGTTTTTTATAACCATCTGTTGCAATAATAATTTGTCCATAATTTTCAAGGTCATTGGAAGTTATAGAGGACTCTTCGGGTACTTTTTCAAATAGAAGTTCAAGCTAGCCTTTACTTTTGGAAAAATTCAAATTACCCACATGAATATAGTTCTGACTGAAACTAATCGGGGGATCTCTAATCATTAATCTATCCTTCATTAATTTTCTTATTCCATACACATTATCGTGTTCTCTACTTCTTTCACCTGACAATATGATATATTTTGCATCAGCATCAGTCCAACTTCACTCTTTACTTCTCCTTTCTTTTTAATTGGTTCAACTTTTTTTGTATTTTCGAAACCACCAACAATTTTCTCTAGTGGATTAATAATGGGATTAAAAGTATCACTTAATGTGGGCTCAACTGTTTCTTTACCCAACTTTATTAACGTATGTTTTCATCGAATTGATTTACTAGCTCTACCAATTTGAGGCAAAATATTGTATTGCTTTTGAAAATTGTTCTCACCTGAAGACATGTTGATACATCAACTTCTAAGGTGTGACTGTTTCTATATTAATAATTACATATGTATATATTACTTTTCAAGATTCATGAAACAATCAAAACCTTTCCTATATGATCATCATATATATGCTTCAGATTCATTTTATCTTTTTTAAATACCACAAGTAGAAAAAATGATCTTTCATTTTGTTTCTTACAAGCTATATCATCAAGTACAATCACTGAATTTGGTTTTGCTTCTCTTGGAATTATAACCTCTTCATGCTCATTGAAAGGATAGTACTCAACTCCATCTACTCATTGAAGGACTTTTCCCCAAAATTCATACTTTGATTATTTTAGAGATTTTGTGTAGATGTACAAATTTTCAAGTTTCAGTCCATTTGGATGTATCAGTGG
Source organism: Andricus coriarius (assembly GCA_932066315.1). Classification (NCBI taxonomy): domain Eukaryota; kingdom Metazoa; phylum Arthropoda; class Insecta; order Hymenoptera; family Cynipidae; genus Andricus; species Andricus coriarius. The sequence goes on along the minus strand of CAKNWT010256269.1, from coordinate 4,420 downwards.
AGCCAGCGAAGCATTTTTCTTCCCATGGTGGAATATCCAAAAAATATTGCTCGTACATTGTTTGGTAGCAAATGTCCATGTTTTTCTCTATTTTCGTTTTGAATCAGAGAATCAAAATTCTGGATACGTAATCTTACAGGTTGTGCTTCAAACTACATCGTCAGTAAGACTGATTGGAAAACAATAAATATCCTGGTTATGTAGGTTGACTCTTCAGTCTGAGAGTATCCCTCTAATAGATACATATGATTGTTCATAGAGGCAAAAGAGTCTCTCTTAAACGAACTGTGAAGCTGACAAAGCGTGGAAAGCGCTTGTTCAACAGAATCATCAATAATTTGCTGTTTGAGTTGCACTTGCCCGGTTACCAGTACTGTGGACCAGGTACTAAACTATCAAAACGATTCGCACGAGATGATCCAGGAATCAATCCACTGGACGCAGCTCGCAAAGAGCACGATATAACCTACTTACAAAGTAGAGAAAATATAGAAGCTAGAAACTCAGCTGACAGAGTACTAGCTAAAAAAGCTTGTGAAAGTGTCTTCGCTCAGTTCGCAGGCAGAGTTGAAAAGACAGATGCTTAGGGAATATAAAACGCAATGATTGTAAAATCAAAATTTGGGATGAGTCTTAGGAATAACAAACTTACCACTACACTGAGAAAAATTGTCGCTGCAGCTAAAAAATCAACTATTACAAACAATAATGCGCAAGCTTTATTAAATCTGCACTCAGAGGCGCACGCGTAACTGTAATTAAAAGCTGGTAGAAGAAGAAATTTAAATAAAACTTGTATTCTGCCTGTACCGGGCAAAGTAGGGGGATTTTTACCCTTTCTAATAGCTGTTTTTGCGGGGCTCAGTACTGCCGGAGCGCTAGCTGGAGAAGCTGCTGGAATAGCTAAGGCTGTAAATCAGGAATGGCCACGGACGAGCTCTGGGGGCTAAAATCTTTCAACTCGTCAAACCCCGCTTTTAACGATTTTGCTAGAATGGGGCTCGAAGAGGTGGGAGAAGCTCGGAGAAGCCATCGAAGAAAGGAAACAAAACTAGAGAAAAAGCGAGGCAGGGGAATCACTGCAATTAGTCCGTGGCCATCCCTGCTATAAATGATGCAAATGCGGCAAAACAACAACTTGCAGAGAGTAAACGACATAGTGAAGCGATAGCAACCATTTCTTTAGGAAAAGGTGTTCACTTGAAGCCTTATAAGGAAGGATTACGGCTTCATCTAAAACCATATGAACAAGGAGCAGGACTTGAGCGCAAGTCAAAAATCTCAAAGTAAAGCTACCTCATCGAGCCTTAACTGATGCAGATTTACTTGAATTCGTAAAATCTTTAAAACTTCGGCATCTTCGAGGTGTTTTTATGCGAGATGAATTACCAGAGGTTGGGCGACATAAATATGAAAGTGCTATTGTAAATCTTGATGATAAAAAAGGGCCAGGAATACCTTGTTGTGTTTATAAAAGGATTGCCAATCAAATCATTCATTTCGATAGCTTCGTTAATCTTCGACCACCTTCGGATCTCTTTAAGTATCTCGGTGTTGGCAGCAGATATAAGTATATCTGTTTAAAATATTTAAAAAATTATTAATAATAATCTTCAAATTCATATAATATATTTAACATACAAACTTCTTTTACAGGTACTCAAACTTGTAAATTCTTAAAATTAAATGGAATAAAAATATTCACTTATTATATAATCTGAATACATATATCTTTTACGAAGGGAAGAAACAATAAATAAATGTTGACTATAAATAATTTTGTTAAAAAATTAGATATATTTCAATTCGATATAAGTACCGATTGTGAGTATCTTGAAAACAAAATCATTATCTCCATTCAAATTTTAAATACATTTTCATCAGTTTTTATAAGGGTGTTAGATGCAAGTTTTAACATAAAATTTAATAATGTTATATTACACTTACGACGTAAATTTAAATTTACAACATAAGCTTATGATAATTTTGAGAATAGAGCTTGAATATAGCACTCCTAAAGCGGAAAGTTGCATATATAAAACTCTTACAATCTAAAACGTTAATCATCTTTAGAGAGATAGCAGTTTTAAGTTTTGATGAATTCCATGAGTTTTAAACATCACGTGCACTTAACTTATAAACGCTTGTTATTATAAAAACAGTGAAAAAGTAATTATAATTCCCGAAAATAACTTTTATTGGTAATACAACATAATGTTGATATTATTAATTCAGCAATAACATTAAATATTTAAATCAAACGTTATCAAATCCAGCTATTCATAAAATATGTAAAACGGAAAAATAAAGAAATAAAAAATGTGTTCCTCCATTAGCCCTGGCTTTGCAGCGAAAAAGCTTGACTGAGATTTTGTCGACAAGATCAGTTTACTAGAGCGTGCGGTACATTAGGTTTATAGGCTTAGGTTTAGGTTGTTTAGGTAGCGTTCGAATCCCCAATGGGTGCTATTTTTCTAAGCGTTTGAGCGTGTGATCATGTTTGTAAGTGGGCGTGTGATTATGTTTGGAAGTGTCCGTGTGTGCAATTGTGTAATTTAAAAAGTAAATTAAGTGCATTGTTAATATATAAAATATTTTTTTTGCAAAGTTATCATTATATTACCATTCCGTAAGTAGTACATAACAGTAGTCACAGGACACGATGAAATCTCAACGACAGGCCGGCGAAACCCTCGTATGTTTTGAGTACACGAAGCGACCCAAGGATGACAGCTTTCTGCATCCATTTCGCAAGTGCCTTGGCATATTTTTGGCACGCGGGTATGGCTTTAAGGTTACGAACCAGTGATAGTTTCGCACCTCCGAGAGCACCTATCACAAGGACAAGTCAAATTTATCTAAAGGATCTTTACAAAAAGTTATTATTGAATCCATTTTAAATGGTATACGGAAGATGGTATGAATATTAAATTTTTTCAACATGAACCAATAGTTTTTGAAATTTGACCAAAAAAAGGAAGAACAAAAGTATTAAAAGAACTATATTCTTTCAATTCCTTCTGATCATCTGTAGATAAAATGTTACTTTGTTTCTGATCTGTTGAATTCTAATTGTGATATGTTGCTCAATTAACTTTCGTGGGTAATGATTAAGAAAAAGGATATTCCTAACAATATTCAAATTCTCTTTGTGAAATGAAATGTGGGACAAACCTAGAGCTCTGTCAACCAAGTTTTTGATTATTGCAATTTTGTTTTGAAAAGGATGAGCATAAAAGAAATTTAAAATTCTACCTGAATATACCAATTTTTTTCTATACTTATATTATACTTATATTCTATATTTTTTTTCTTTTCCTATACCAATTGGTAATAATATTACCATCCTGACCTTTGATTACTTCTATGTCCAAAAAACTGATTTTATTATTTTTCTCTATTTCATGGGTAAATTTAAGTTTTGGATGAAAACCATTAAAAGCATTAATAACTTCCTGTACCTTTTCTAGAGGAACACGTAATAAGGTGTCATCAATATAACGAAAGTAAAAGGGCAAAATAAAATCTAGCTTCTTTAAAGAAAAGACCTCCAAATCTTCCATAACAATTTCTGCTAAAATCGGAGAAATGACTGAACCTATGGAAGTACCAAACTTTTGCCTATAAAAAGATCCATTGAATTTAAAATAATTTGAGTTCATAATAAAAGCTATCTCTTGAATAAATTCCTTTTGACTTAATCGAGTACGTGTTTTTATATTGTCCCATCTATTTAAAATTGCCTGTTCAACCAATTCAAACGGTATACTTGGAAACATTGCAACAACATCCAAATAAATTATTACATGGTCATCAGGAACAGTTTTTTTTATAATAATTTTTTGGAATTCCCAGCTATTTTCAATATTGAATTTTGAGGTTGTAATGGAGTGTTTGAGTATCAAATTAAAGTTTTGTTCTAAAAATTTCGTGGGAGTGTTAATAGTTCAAATAACTATTTTTAAAGGATAGCCTTCTTTATGAATCTTTCTTAAACCATAACATCTTGCAAGAACTGTGTCTTCGATATTTATATCAGTCCATCTTATATCTTTTCCTAACAGTCCTTTCTTTCTCCAACTGTCTAGAATCTTGAAAGTGTCTCTTCTTAATTGTTTCAACGGATTTTCACTCAATAAATCAAAGTTATCACGATTGGAAAGCAAATCCTCCATATCCCTAATATAATCTGATTTCTTCATACAAACTGTAATATTGCCCTTATTAGCATTCATACAAATTATATCAGGGTTGTTTTTAAGGAAACCTTTCGTTACCATGAAACCTTCAGAAATTGTACGATCAATGCTACTAATGTGCAATTGTCCAAAATACTAATGTATAATGTATATGTATAATGTATATTGTTCTCCAAGATTTCGAGAAACGAACTATATTCGTGATTGAATTCTCGGCTTTG
>CAKNWT010256252.1:0-13434 GCA_932066315.1 Andricus coriarius | reverse complement strand
CCCCCCCCCCCCCCTATTACGTAATTTTTTCCGACTAATTTCTTTTGGTGAATTTCATTAGGGGTCACCCACAAACTAAGTAAGGCTATTTTTGGGAGGGGGCTTGGTAAACTCTGACTATTTCTTATGAATGATGAAAGTAGTTCAACTTTCAACCAAGTTAGTTAATTTTGAAAGAAAAGAAATTAGTTCATGATAAAAAATGTGATAGTGGCTATATTAAACAAGAGAACATTTTCATTAAAAAAAAACCGTTGAAGTGAACAAAAAAGACGAAGTTTTAACAAAATAGTTGAATCCTCAACCATACAGTTGCATTTTCAACCAAAAAGGTTTAAATTTATACCAAAAGAGATGAATCTAGAAACATATGTTAAACTGACTCAAACTATTCCTGAAATTTAGAAAAATTAAAAAATTGCTGTAATATTTCCAGATTTCCTTCGGCTCTGTTAGAAATTTAAACATTATTTAAAAATGTAATTTGAAAATTCTCTTTTATTCAAAATTTTAAAAAATTTACACCTTTTTAAAACTTCTGAATATCTCTTGAACCTACTTAAATTTTCTCCTAAAATAAATTATTAATTAATTATTTTCAGCCAGAGTTGAATTTTCCATTAAGAAGTATTTTTTAGTCAATAAACAAAAAAAAATTAATTCAAACTTTTAATTTTTAAGGCTATTTTTCAAACTATTCCTAAGATTTTGAAAAATTACAAAAATTGCCCTAACATTCCCAGATTTTCTTCGACATTGTCAGAAATTAAAAAAAAAATTTCAAATGTTATTAAAAATTTTTTTTTTTTAAATATTCAAACATTTACATCTTTTTAAAACTTTTAAATATCTCTTAAACCTAATAAAATGTTCTCTTAAAATTAATTATTAATTAATTATTTTCAAGAAGAGTTGAATTTTCCATTAAGAAGGATTTTTCAGTCAATCAATTTTTAAACAAATAGATGAATTTTTAAACTAAGAAAGATAAATTTTAACCCAAAATGGAATAGTTAAATTAAAAAAAAATATAATAATTTTCAATGAAAAAACAACATTTTCAACAAACTAGTTGAATTTTCTACCAAATTATTGACTTTTTGACAGTTTAATTCTGAAGGTAAAAGTTAGTTTCCAATCAAACAGTTGAATTTTTATAGTTAATCATTATTAATTTTCTACGAAAAATGACAAATTAATAACAATATCCATGAATTTTCAGAGACATAGTTAAAATGTTTTCTAGAAAATATACATTTTTAACCAAAAATTGAATAGTGAAATTTTCAGTTGAAAAAATTAATTTTTACCTAGAAAAAATTGAATTATTAACAAAATAGTTTAATTTTCTACAAAACGTTTTAATTCGCAACACAAAAGTTAATTTACCACCAAGCAGTTTTGTTTTCTACTAAAAGAGTCGAATTTTTAACAAGTTGAAAAAATTAATTTTTAACACAGAAAAAAAAGAATTATCAACAAAATAGTTGAATCTTCTAGCAAATTGTTGAATTTTCAAGCCAAAGAGACAAATTTTCTACTAAACATTTGAATAATCAACAAAAAATTTAATTTTCAAGCAAACAGTTAATTTTCTATCAAAAAAGTCAAATTTTTAACCAAATAGATAAATTTTTAAATAAAAAAAAGAATGATCAATAAAATAGTTGAATTTTCTACAGAAATTTCAATTGGTGAATAAGTTAAAAAAATATTTTTAAAGAAAAAGTAAAGAAATAGTGGCTTTAGCAGACAATTGTGTGAAAATAGTGGCTTTAATGTAATTTTTTTCGATATAGTAGTGAAATAGTGTCTTCATTCAATAAAAGTGTAATATAGTGTAAATAGTGTGTTGAGTCCGAGGCATGTATATTACACTCTAAATTTGAATCAGTAAAATATAGCTGATTGTCAGTTGAATTCTACTAATTGCTGCATCTAGAATTGAGTCACTGACAATTAGTAGAATTGTATTGATTGAATTAGTAAAACGAAAATTACTAATTGATCAGTTATATTTGTATTGAAGAAATCAGTTAATTTTAAGAGGTTATGTTCCAAATATATTTGCGCACCATTTTTAAATGTGAAATTGTTTAAAGTTTAAAATTTGTTCACACATGTAATAATTTTTTATTCATTTATTACAATGAAAATTTCAAAATACACTTTATTATTATAAATGACATTGGAGTATAAACGAAAGCTTAATTCAAAAATTGTTCTTCTATCAATTTATTCTAAGTCTATAATTGATTCACTGCAGTTACGATATAACTGATTACCTTCAGTTAGGGTATTTTTACTGTTAAAGTTAGTAAACTTCTGAAAATAACTGATTCATCAATTAAAATTAAGTTTACTGAATGAATTAGTAAAATTTCTACTAATTCAAATTTAGAGAGTATACAGAAATAATTTTGTCAGAGGATTGAGATAAAGCTAGCAAGTTAGGTGTCTCTTTGTAAGACATCATGGAGGCGTTATAATTCGGTGAAATCTGAATCTGGTTTCGTTGGAGGTGGCAGAACCTGACGTAACTATTAGGACTGAGTTTGAAAGCACACGCTCAGGGATGGTGTGGGCTCGCGATAGTACCCTCACCGCGCATTGTAAGTAGTGAATGCAAGCTCCACGAGGCCAGACAGCGAGCCAATCATTCCGGCATTGTTAAGCCAGGATACGAACCCATTTATAGAGAATCTATACATTACGGCTTATCAAACAATAATTCGGTAAGCTTCCCGCCCGCCCGCTCGATCGTCTCCCGCGAACCCTATAACGCCATTATACCCATAGCTATACACATTTATATACATATAGCGGCCACACCTGGAACAAAAGACGCAGGAAGTCCGAAATGGCCATCTTATTGAAAGCAGACGCCGGAAGCGACGATTAACGATCGCCACTTCCATTCACCAACTTGATTGACTGTGACCACCAAATTCTTTTACTCTTCCTTTCCAACCCTTGCGGATCATTTATATCTTTCCTTCAATCGAAATTAGTAGAGTGCTAAAACCATTTTTACTTTTACTTTTTTCAATCATTTAAAATACAATTAAATTAAGTAAAGATCCGATATTGGATAATTTAAAGGTGGAATGTAATTTAAACTTGAAGAACACGGTATGTCCGAAAGGTATCCGTCATTGTGCTCTAACATTTTACCTAGTTGTGCTATGGTTAAAAAGAGGCATTTGCCATTCAGAAAGGACCTCTCTGAGTTCCCCTACTGAGTAACATGGATCTGTGAATCTTTATTCGACTTGTGTATGTAGCTGCGTGAACGTCAAACAACGTATGCGGCGCATTTCTCGATGACGGAATGCACCGAACAAAGAGTGTGCATTAAATTTTGCCAAAAACTTGGTCATTCATGTTGGGAAACCATCTTCATGATTCATAAAGTGTATCGTGATGAGTCTATGAGTGATACTCAGATCAAATGGTGGTTTAGGCGATTTAAAAGTAGCCTCACGAGTGTTAATTAATGGAAGTTGCCAAAAATAATTCTTTTTGAAATTTTAAGCAAAGATTTGGGGATGAGACTGGGTCCTTCATCATGACAACGCACATGGTCATTCTTCGCATGTTATTCAGCAATTTCTGGTGAAGCACTCCAACTTTGGCAACACTTATTCAGTCCTGAACTAGCTGCCTGTGGTTTTTGGCTGTTTCCAAATTAAGGTATCCTCTAAAATGATAACGATATCAAGAAGTAGAGGAAATAAAACAGAATGCGGAGAAGTAACTGTTAGCTTTTCCAAACAGTATCATTGACCAGAATTAACGGACTCCTGGTACACCACAAGGTCGGATACTTTTCGGACAGAACTCCAATGATTTTATTCATAATAACCTTTGAATTCATTCAGTCTCTTCGTCGACATTGAATCTCCTATGTTTCCGCTCACTTAACGTGTGCTTTTGTCTCTTTATTTTTTTTTGTATACCACCCAATTTCACAGTTTATTAGTATAAGTCAGTTTGACATCTTATAAAATTCTGCTTCCACTTGAAATTGTTGCAATAGAATGTAAATTCTTTAGTTTGAATTATAATGTTTAATCCTCATCATGTTAGATCGACATAACAATAATAGGCCTCACAGTCCCTACGGGATAAAATATACGGACCAAAGGGTACTTCTTGCCACGCTCATAGGGTACTTTTTCACGCTCAAAGGGTAAAAAATTCAGGATAGATTAATAATATTTCAGAACAATTCAAGTTACATTTAAAATAATTCAAATAATTAGAAAAAAAACAAAATTTAGAAGCCCATTGATATTCGTAAAATTAGAATGAATTTATAGGAATTTAAGTAAAAACGAGAAGAATTCGATGGAATTCATAAAAATTCAAGGTGAATTACAAAATTCGAATGAATTGAAAACAATTTAAAGATGTGCATAAACTTAATTCAATTCAGTAAATTTGAAATGAGCTTAGAAAAATTCAAGGGAATTGAAAAGAATTTAATGAAATTCTTAAGAATTCAAGGCGAGGTTAAAAGAATTTAGGATCAATTAAATAAAAACTTTAAAAAGATGTTTAAAAAATCCATTGAATTAAAAAAAATTGAGTTAATTTAGAAGAATTCAAGTAAAGTAAAAAATTGAAGAGAATTACACAGAATTCAAAAGAATTCAGGGTGAAAAATGGTAAAAATCGAAAAAAATGCCATTGATTACAATACAATTTGTGTGAATTTAGAGAAATTTAAGGGAAATGAGTATAATTATATGAAACTCATAAAAAAATCAAGCTGATCTAAAAAAAGCAATCAAGTGAATTAAAAAGAATTCAAAAATATAAAAAAAACTCATTGAATTGAGTAGAATTGAGTGAATTTAGAAGAATTCAGGATTAATTAATAAGAATTCAGGGAGAATTTCAAATGAATTGAAAAAAATATTTCAAAATCTCTTTAAATCTTTAAAACCTTACGAAATCCCTCACTTCTTGTGAATAAATTCTTTCAAATACAATAAAATATTAAAATCCCTTGCAATTTTTAAATCTCTTCAAATCTCTTGAAAATGCTAAGGAATTTGAAAAAATACCTTAAAATAATAAAAATCCTTTTATCATTTTATCAATGGATGCTAAGGATCGATTAAATAAAAACTTTGTAAACGTCAAAAAATCCATTGAATTGAGTAAATTTAGAAGAATTCTAATAAATTGAAAAATTTCAAAAGGATTCAAAAGAATTCAGAATAAATTAATAAGAATTCAGGATGCATTCTAAAAAATAATGTCAAAACTCTTCAAATCCTTGTAATCCTACAAAATACCTCACTTCTCTTGAATGAATTCCAGGAAATTTAATAAAATAAATTGAGAGCATTAAAAACCTATTCCAACCAATCCCGCGGAATCTTTTAAAATAGCTTAAAACCTTAAAGGTTCTGACAAATCGTTTTATATCTTAAAAAATTCTATATCCTAAAATATTTCAAACTATTAAATTCAAATTATTAAAATCAACGAAAAATTCCTTGGAATCTTTTAAGATTCCCTAAAATATTTAAAATCCTTTAAAATCCTACAAAATACCTCACTTCTCGTGAATAAATTCTTTAAAATTTACTATAATAATATAAAATTCCGTGAAATTCTATGATGATATTTACAGAAATCCTGGAAAACTGAATTAAATACCTTGAGAGCTATTAAAATCCCTTAAAATAATAGAAATCCTCGGAAATCTTATGAAATGACGTGAAGTCTTCTAAAATATCTTAAAACCTTATAGGTCCTGTAATCCTTTGAAATCCCTTCAAATTAATTGAATTAATTAATAATTCCTTGGAATCTTTTACAATTCCCTAAAATATTTCAGATTAAAAGATCTTGAAAATGTCCTAGAAGTTTTAAAAATACCCATACAATTTTTAAAATCCTTTTAAATTATTGACATCTATTAAAAATGTCTCCGAATCTTTAAAAATACCCAGAAATATTTCAAAAGAATTCAAGGCAATTCAGAAATAGGTATAGATCTGAATTGAATACTGATTAACCCATGATTTAATGTATTGAAAGACAAGTGACTAGTGTGATTTTTGTATTTAAAAAAAAAAGACTACAAAGTGGTTTGAGAAAAAAAGTGACTAAAAGTGACTCTGTAGCACTAGTAAAAATAATGACTTCTTGTTAAATTTCAAGTCACTGATTCAAGTAACTTGAAGTTCGTGCAAAGTTCCTATATATTTGTATGGGGAAAATTATGTTACAAAAATCATAAGGATTTCGAACAAATCAACACTTTTATTTTTACAATTAAAAATTCTGTAATTTTAATGATTTACGTTTGCAATTTCATCAGTTTTTAAAATTTAGAATTAAAGACAATTGACTTTTGACCTTTAATTTAAAATTTAACAGTTTTCAATTTTAAGTCTTCAAACTTGTAGAACTTCGAATTGTAAATCGTGAAAATTGAAGAATTTTTGCATTGGCAATTAACAATAAAAAATCATGCAAGTTTTCAGTTTTACAATTCAAAATTCGGTAATCTTGATACTTGACATTCGAAATTTTTTTACTTTAGAAGATTTAGAATTGAAAACTTGACTTTTGATTTCCGAAATCATCAAAATCATCCTAATTTAATAAGTTGTATATATACATTTTTTTAATTAAATAGTTTTCAATTGTAAATTTTCAAAATTGAAGAATTTTAAATTGTAAATTGTAAAAATTGCAGAATTTTCAATTGAAAATCTTCAACATTTAACTATTCGAACAAATCTTTCAAATTACATGAATTTTCAACCTGAAAGATAAATTTTTAAGAAAACCCATGCCATTCCAACCAAATAGTTTAATTTTCAACTAAAAAAGATAAATTTTCTACAAAAAAGTTTATTTCAAACTAATCAGTTGCAGTTTTCACCAAAAAGAGGAAATTTCAAAGCAAGGAGGTTAGTATTCTACCATAAAACACGAATTTTCACCTTAAAAAAATGTTTATCCAAAAATGGAAAATGTATGTTTTCAGTTAAGAAATTAGTTTCGAACAAAAAAAACGTATTTGAAAAAAATGGTTCAATTTGTAACCAAAGAGATGAGCATGCAACTAAAATAATGAATTTTTAACTGGAATAGTTACATTTTCAGTAAACAAATAATTTTAAGCAAAAAAAAAAATTTGTTGAAGATGAATTTTCATCTATACGAGTGAATTTTTTAACTTAGCTGTTAAATCTTCAACTAAAAAATGATTTTTCAACAAATTAGTTGAAGCTTTAGCAAATCAGTTCAATTTAATAATAAAAGATTAATTTTCAAAGAGTAATAGTAGATATTTTAAACAAAAAAGATGAATTTTTAAAGCAAAAAGAAAAATTTTCAACAAAAAAATAGTTGAATTTTCAACCAAGAATGATTTTGGTTGTATTTTTAACACAAAAATTTGAATTTTCAACAAAAAGGTTATTTACCTACAAAAATAGTTGAATTTGAAACCCAAATAGTTCAATTTTCAACTAAAAAAGATAAATTTTTGATAAAAAGGTTAATTTCAAACCAATCAGTTGCATTTTTCACACAAAAAAATTTCAAAGCACGGACATTAGTATTGTAACATAAAACAAGAAATTTCACCTAACCATTTTTTTTGTCCAAGAACGGAAAAGGTATGCTTTCAGTTAAAACAATAATTTCGAACAAAAAAAAACGTATTTTCAAAAAAAAATTTCAATTTTTAACCAAAGAGATGAACATGCAGCTAAAAATGTGAATTTTCAACTGGAATAGTTACATTTGCAGTAAAAACAATTAATTTTAAGCAATAAAAAAAAAGAATTTTCAACTATACGAGTGAATTTTTAACTAAACTGTTGAATCTTCATCAGAAAAATGATTTTTTAATAAATTGGTTCAAGCTTTAGCAAATCAGTTCAATTTAATAATGAAAGATTAATTTTCAACTAATAATGCAATAGTAGATATGTCAAACAAAAAAGATAAATTTTTAAAACAAAAAGAAGAATTTTCAATAACAAAAATAGTTGAATTTTCAACCAAGAATGATTTCGGTTGTATTTTTAACACCAAAATCTGAATTTTCCCAAAGAGACCAATTTTCAACCGAAACGGATGACTTTGTAACAAAATTGTTAAATTTTCAACCCAAGAAAAAATTTTTTAACTAAAAATATGAAAGCTTTCAGATGGACTTTTATTAATAAAATATAAATTTTCAACAAAAAGTTTATTTCCTACCAAAATAGTTCAATTTTTAAACCAAAAACCAAGAATTTTCAACAAAAAAGCAAGTAGAAATAAAAATACAAGGCAAATACATTTCTAGCAAGAATATTATATAAGGGTGGCCGCAAAACTATATTTCAAAAATTCCCTACTTTTTTCCTGATAAAAATAAAAAAATTTCAAATTGATTATTGTTTACCATTATGTAAAGTGCCTCTTACAGAAATTCCATGACTTTTGCAAGAGTTTTTTTTTCAAAATTCTTGACTTTCCCCTGACTTTTTCTGACCAATAAAATCCATTGACATAGAAAATTGAGCTCTCAACAATTTTACTAAAAATATTCAAATTGTTATTTACATTTTTATTGTTAGAGGATTAAAGTAGAAAATTGACTAACAATACTTAAACACTTGTTATCAGCAAACATAGAAGAGAATAATTTCAGGAATTTATTCAAGGCTTCTGCATATATAATGTAAATTTCTCGATCATTCGATATAAAAAGCTCTTTAAGAGTAAAATTCCGCAAAGTGTAATTTCACGCTGGATCGAGTTTTGGTCTTTACAACTCAACTTCTTGAATAGAAAGCACGAGAAATTTTACGAAAATACACATGGGAACTTTAATACTCCCAACATGAATATCGTGAGTGAAATGAGGAGAAAGAACAGACTTTTTAACAGAAGTGCTTTCAAAGGCGCTTTTTGCAATTTCAAGAAGTCGCGAGAAAGCAAGCAGATAAACTTTAATAAAAACGTAAACCAACATTTAAATAGTTACGATTATTTCCCTAATTTCTATTTAAAAAATTTGTACAATTTCTTAAAAATTATTGTTTTTAAATATATCTCTGGTTAATTAATTTTGTTATTCTAACTGTGAACCAAGTCTTAAATATAGTTTTCAATGTATTTTGTATTAACGATTATTTAATAATTAATTGTTCAACAGTATATATTTGCAAAAAAAATATTTTAAACTTTTATTATGACAGTTTAACTATAATTATATGTGTTCATAACATACTTCGTGTAATTTTTCACTTAGCTTAAAAATAAATAATTTGTATAATAGTAATTTATAATAACTCATCAAAAATAAATTAATCAATCATTAATAGCTAATACCAAACAAATTAAATACTATATCTAAATCTATTTTTGAAATCTTCCAAAGCCTAATTTAAAAAAAATTTTTTTAAATCTTTAAACGTTTTTAATTATTTTCGAATCATGTAAATAAAAAAAATTTCTTCAAAATCTTTTATATTCTTTTTACAAATTTTGGTAAATCATTGAAATGTTTTGAAATCTTTTTCAATTATATCTTAGAATTCACTTTCGAAAATCAAAAATCATTGGAATTTTTTCCATTCATATGAGGAAAAATGTTTTCTATTTTTGAAATCTTTCAAAATTCTTAAAACGCTTCTAAATTTTATATAAAAATCCACATTTTGTTTACAATTTTTTGAGTTCTTTTCAAATTTCAACTTATTTTTAAAAAATACAATAGTTTTCAATGTATTTGGTATTAACGATTATTTAATAATTAATTGTTCAACAGTATATAATTGCAAAAAAAATATTTTAAACTTTTATTATGACAGTTTAACTATAATTATATGTGTTCATAGCATACTTCGCGTAATTTTTCACTTAGCTTAAAAATAAATAATTTTTATAATAGTTTTTTGTAATAAATCATCAACAATAAATTAATCAATAATTAATAGCTGATACCAAATAAATGAAAGACTATATCTAAATCTATTTTTGAAATCTTCCAAAGTCTGCTTTTTTCAATTTTTTTAAAATCTTTAAAAGTTTTTAATTATTTTCGAATCATGAAAAATTAAAAACCTTTGCTTAAGAATCTTTTATATTCTTTTTAAAAATTTTGGTAAATCAATTGAAAATTTTTTGAAATCTTAATTTAATTATATCTTAGAATTCAATTTTCAAAATCAAAAATCATTGAATTTTTCCCATTCATCTGAGGAAAAATTTTGTGTATTTTTGAAATCTTTCAAAATTCTACAAACGCTTTTCAACCAACATTTTTAATTTTATCAGGAATCTTAAGAAAAGTTTCTTGCTTTCCTGAAACTTTTGAGAAATCTTAAAAAGAGTCGAAATTTTGTTACTAAATCCTTAAAAACTTACAATTTCTTTTAAACGGTTTGAAAAATTTTAAACAATTTCGTCTGATTCTGCATAATTAAAAAAATTCCCTTAAAATTTTCCTAATTTTTTTTGACAATAATGGGAATCTTTTGAAAATTCTTAAAAATGATTCGAAATTTTGTCAGGAAATTTTGAAAAACATACAATATTTCTTTTACAATTTCTGAAATTAAATTATTTCTTTTAATCTTCAAAATTTCTAAACCTTCTAAATATCTTTGAAAAGATTCGATTTTTTCGTAAATTCAAAAAAATTTTGTATATATATATATATATATATACATATATATATATATATATATATATATATACATTGGAATGTTTTTAAATATTCTCAGAAAATAACTTTTTTTAAAAAAAAAAAAATAATAAAATTTTATCCCGAAATATTAATTAAATTTTTTTATCCTCATGAAACCTTTCAAAGTGTTTAAGAAGCTTCTAAACTTTTTGTTCGAAATTTTCAAAAATCTAAATTTTATTTTAGATTTTGTAAAACTTTTAAATTTTCAATTATTTTTGAATCTTTTTAACTTACTCAAATTTTTTCTAGACTTATCTAATCTTTGAAATCTTCTGAATTCTTTTTCGAAATTTTCAAAAATCTGCATTTTGTGTGAAATATTTTGAAATGTCTTCAAGATTTCAATTATTTCCGAATCGTATTAAAACTTCTAAATATCTTTTAAAATAATTCGATTTTCCTGTAAAATTGTTAAATTCTGTGAAACTAAAAAAAATTGTTTAAAGATCTTCCAGATTCTTTTGTCCATAATTTAATATTTCTCATCTCTTTTCAAGTGTTAACAAGTTTACAATTTATAGTGTGGTAGTAAAATGTTTAGAACATAGTTATATCCAAATATTAAAAAATTATTTACAATTTTTAATTAATAATTTTCATAAGCATTCAGAAATAAATTGTATCGTGGAATAAAATTATTTATTTATAAATTTTGATTCAGGAAATTGATGGTGCAGAAAATTTTGAATCTTTATTAATAGGTAATGAAACTGAAAACAGTCACTAAAAAATCATTATCTTTATTTATTTAT
Organism: Andricus coriarius; assembly: GCA_932066315.1. Classification (NCBI taxonomy): domain Eukaryota; kingdom Metazoa; phylum Arthropoda; class Insecta; order Hymenoptera; family Cynipidae; genus Andricus; species Andricus coriarius. The sequence continues at coordinate 1,959 of CAKNWT010256252.1, read as the reverse complement.
TTTCCATTATTTTCCAATAATAAGTGTCGTAACCGATCAGGTTTTCGACAAAAACGTGTGCGAGATATCGTGATTACAACTTTTCTAGAAAAGGATAAAAATTTGTCTTGTTATGACGATTAATAAAGAATATCAAATTTTCCAAAACTTTCAATGTGATTTCCGGCTTGAATTCATATTCCCGGTCAGTTCCCGACGTTTTCCGGTTTTTATTTGAATTCCCGGTTTTCCCGTGTTTTTCCTTGAACAATTACCAGAAATTTTTGCTGAAGTAAATAACTGATCATCTCTTTTGAAATTCAGATTTAGAGAGCACTTTAAATTATTAAGTATTCTACATAATTTTATGAGTTTATTTGCACAAAACTGAAGGAAATCTGAGAAGCAGCGATCGATCATCGGCATAGTTGGCGAACAATCAGAATGCCCCCAGGGAATAATTATTTTATGCAAATACCGTTACCAAACCCAATACAGGAAGAAGTGCCTAAACGGGTGCGTGAAATGTTGTTATAATACCGAAACCGGATACGAGGTGTGAGAATTTGATCTTATAATTTGAATATTGTATCCTATTTTTCAGAATTTGTTTAAAAACTTTTTTCAGTATTCGCTAATTTAAATCCATCAAGATGAATAAAAATAGGATGGAACCATTTGCACAATTTCTAGCTTGTTTATCTTCAAAACTCCTTTTTCTTATCTTCCTTTGAAACTTTTTAGTTTTTACTGAGGGAAGTCTTCCAGACCGTCAAGTTCCAGATTATGTTCAATGTCCAGGAGTCTTTCTAATTTCCTTTTAAAAAGAAAAGTACATAGAGAAAATTGATCCTCGACTGAAGTTTTAAAGTTTGAAGCGCCTTTGCAGAACTTTCTAGAGAAATTTTTCTCGATAGGGGCAGTATTATTATAGCTCACTGAGAAATTGTTATCAGGAAATAGCTAGAAAATTATTTAGGATATCAATTTTGCCTTATCGGATCGTAAGGAATGCTGCTGAAACTTTTAAGTTTGACGATTTTTCAAATGGATTGCAATAGTCCTTGAAGCAAAAGGAATATTGTTTTTAGGGTGACCGTTTCAATCAAGGAAAAAAATTCCGGGTCATTTACCGGTTCGTAGCATTTTTTCACGGTCACTTAAATTTCAACATTCTAACTCTTAAAACTGAAAATTGTTTCATTTGAAGTAATCAAAACTAAACTGCACACCAAAGCACTCAAAGTGGAACTCTTTTGAATTATAAACTTTGTAAATTGAAGCTTCAATTTTTTTTATCAAACGCTCAATAATGTAGACGTATAAAATGGAAGGTTTAAGACTTTTTGATTGAAAAATATCAAATTATATGTCAACTAAATGTAAAAATTTAAATTTTGAACTTTTATAAATAAAAAACTCAAAGATTTCTGCCTAAAATACAAATTTTCAATGGTCTAAATTAAAACTAATTCTCCCTTTCAACTCATATTGATAAAAATGTTAAAAATAAAACATGTACCCATTTCAATATAACTTTCAATAAAAATTTTTAAACAAATTGGCCTCTTCTAATTCAGAAAAATCATTATTAATAAAAATGTCCTCCCTTCCATTATTAATGTTAAAAATAAATGTTCCCCTCTTCCAATTCAGAGAAAAAGACTGAAAATCCAATTCAATAAAAATGCTAAAAAATGATATTTTCCAAAAATCGACGCTTTCAACTCTATAAATATCTTAGAAATATAAAAGTTACCCTCTTCCAATTTCAAAAAAAAATAAAATAAAACCAAAATTTAATTCCTTCCAACTTAATAAAATTGCTGAAAGTAAGAAAATTTCCTTTTCCGACTCAGAAAAAAAAATCAAAATAAAAATGTTTTCTCTTAAGCTCAATAATAATGCCCCCTTTAATTCAGAAGAAAAATAAATAACCAACGTTTCATTCCTTTCAACATAATAAAAATGATAGGACAC